>JAOEHY010011467.1:0-24620 GCA_025447955.1 Psilopsiagon aurifrons
GGGTGCCCGGGGAGAGCCCCGCACTGCGGGAGGTCGGGGGGACACCGGGATGGGGGGGGGGGTGCACCCCGAGGGCCGTTTTTTTGCCTCGTTCCCCCTTTCAGTTTTGATCTGTTTTCCGTATTCGCCCCGCATTGGCGTTGGAAGCCTTTGGGCTCGCGCTGACACACGAACGAGAGTCCCGCGTGGGTTAATGCGGGCCCGGCCCCGAACCGTGCCGGTGTGCGCTGGGGGGGAGCCTGGGCCCGGCGGCGGTAGCGAGGACGGAGCGCGCTGAGCTGGCGCGGTGGCGTTCAGCGGCTGCTGTGTGGATGTTTACGGTGGGTAGCGGGGCCGGTGTCTGCAGGCAACAAGTGTATGTGTCCCTAAAGCCCAGCGGCAGTGTCGGCAGTGATTGCCGATTCTTATGATTTCCTGTTCCCTCTCCTCCCTCGGCCCTCCCTCCTGCTCCCTTGCCCTGACAATGCACAAAGAGCAGGCTGCAGTGGGTGCAGGCAGCTGCCTGCCATGTGGGCTGCTGCCAGAGCCACTGAAGCAGCAAAACCGACAGGACTGTGGCCCTCCTGGGGCTGGTGCTGCCTGGGGCCCGGGGCTGTGTTGACCTAATCCCTCCTTCCATCGCTTTGAACCCTGTGGATGTCCCCGCTTGCGCAGCCTGCGGGAGCTTCTGCCCGCGCTGGAGGCTGGGTCTGCTCCCTGAACTTTGTGTTTTGGGTCAGCTCAAGAATTCGCCCGAGAGGACAGTGCTGATCTGTGCGATGGGGAGTTCCTAACGCCGCCCTTTCTGCTCACAGGCATTTATGGTTTGAACTCTGTCTGCGACCTCTCCCTCGGTATTTGCACGAAGCAAAGGTTGGTGTTCTGAGCGCCTGAAAACGTCAGGGTTTTGCTGAATATGGTCTTTTTAATCTGGCTTCGGTGGATGTGATGTTGTTCTGCTGGTATTCTTTGGCTGCGTGGGGTGAGAGTTTTTCCATTGAATGTAGGGTTTTTATCAGCAAGGTTAAGTTTTAGTTTGCCATGTGCTTTACAGATAAAGGTTTGGTAAACACTACTGATTCATAAAGGCAAGGAATGTGAATTGGGACAACTGGGTGAGTATTTCCATTCCTTCTGAAAGTGGTGGCAAAACTCCTGGAGGGCTCCAGTGAAAGCTGTTTTTTCTTGGATGGCTTTAGTGAAGTTGTACTTACTTCCCTGAATCTCACTGCTGACTTGTTGGGTAACTCTGGGGTTATAGCTCATGTGCTTGGGTCTGCCAGCTCTGCAGAGAGGCCATGCTTTGGGTGGGGAATACGGTAAGCAAGGTTCACAGAGTGTTTGGAGGCTGTGTCCCAAGATGCCATGGGAGGGAAGTTCTGTGTGTGACAGTGTTTTATAGCTTCAGTTGGGTAAGTTTCAGTATTAGAGAAACTCTTGCAAAATGTGTTTAGTTTATTGAAAGCAAATGCACTCAAACCTCAGTTTGTTGTTGCCAAGAGGGAAAAAGTAGAAGCTATTTTTGGTGCTAGAGAGGAGATGGGGCACGCATGAGTCTGGGGCAGGAAAACACTAGTACTTTGTTCTTCTGGCTTCATGTGGGTGGTGGTTTCTGTTATTTAGCTGTGTGTTTTCTGCCAAGTTGCAAAACATACCTGGTTCTGAAAACCCTGCGGAGGTCAGGACTGGCTCTGAGGAGCTGGTCCTGGGCCCGGATGGGAGCACCTCCCAGGCTGCCATCTCCAGCGCTGGAGAAGTGGGTGGACGCTTCTGGCTTCACACCTCTGAGCACCACGGAGGTGACTGGGGTGGTTTTTGTGACAGGATCTGGACTGAAACCATAAACTTGTTTTGTGCAAGCCACCGAGCAGCTGCTGCTTGGCAATACCTTTCACTTGCTAATGGCTGTGGTTGGATTTGAACCAAGTTGCCTCAAGTGGAGGTTGTACCAGTCCCTGGAGCCATCCTAAATCCAAAGAGGGTTTGGTTCAGGCTGTGTTCGTGTCTTGTAATTAGGAGATGCAGTCTGGTAAAGGCAGTTTTGTTATGATTGGTGATGAAGGTGTGCATGCAGCTGTGCTGGTAGCTGCATGTGTCAAGAGAGCTACCACTCTCATCTCCACGGCGGCTCTGGACTGCACTAGCTGCAATTGGGCCGTAGGGGACATCTTCATCTTCCACAGCATGACTGTAAATTACTTGTCCCGTTGATGGCTCCTGGTGTTCCTCCTGCTGCTGGTTCTAGTTGTTAGTGACCTCTGCTGAAATGCAGTTCTGTTTGCTTTCAGGTCATCCTGAGAGAAACCTGCTTGAAGTTAACCATAATTTACATGTTTGAGATACTGTCGTCTTCTCAGCTTTTTGGGGGCGAGGAAAGTTATGATCTCCCCAGTTTCTAGATGAGTAGGTAGGAAAGAAGGATTAAACTGGTAAATTTTCAGAAGTGGTCTTTGGGCAGCTAATTCGAGCAATTGCAAAGGGGCATGGGCTTGAGAGGGCCTGCGTTTGGGGTGCGGTGCTGCCCATCCCTAGCCCAGTGTCTCATTCTGACCAGCTCACTAGGCAGGTCTGAAAGCTGGGGCGAGGGAGGTTACATGAAGTTCAGTGTGTCAGAGCAAGTCTGCTGGAGAGCTGGTGAAGGGGAGTCTCCTTCCCTGGGAGTGCTTTACCTGCTCAGTGTGAGGGCTTGCTGCTCCCAACGGCAGTTTCCTGGTTCCCTCCAGGGTTTTGTGCCTGTAAGCAGTGATCCCCCAAATGCAGACCATGGGCTAGATGCAGGGGTGCTTGGAGATGGAAATCTAGGGCAGTGTGTTCTTAAAAGGACTGTTATCTTTGTGCAGCTGCATTTGTTCGAGCTGTGGCTTCACTGAGAGATGTCAGTGGAGGGCAGGGTCAGCTCTAATGGAGCTAGAAATGAGGTACAGCAGCACCCAGTCGCCTCTGTGATTAGTGACTGAGGCTCTTGCAGCTGCTTAAGGATTTGGCCATGATGAGGTCATGGATTCTCATCTGGGATGCTGTGGCACAGGCTCTTGCATGGCTTTGAAGGGCCCTTGCTGAGTATTGACATAGGAAAGTGGTAGAAGATTGCTGTTTGTGGCTGGACTTGTGCTGGCACATGAGTGTCAGGGTCTCCATTTTGCTCTGTAACGTCGAAGGGATAGATCTTTGTATTGCAGTAGAAAATGGAAATGCATTTCACTTAATGAGCCTGGCTGGAGCAGAGATGCTTCCTAAAAAAGGACTGAAGAGGGGAGCTGAAGCTCCAAAACAAAGAGCATAAATATGCCCACAGAAGCCTGCTCAGAGTGAGGGAGGGATTGGGTAGGAAGGGGAGGATGACAGAAGAGCAGAAGGAACTGAGTGATTTGGCAGTTTTGGGAAGTGAACCCTGGCCTGTGCACGAGGCAGCAACAGGACTCTGCTGGGAATTGAGAAATCTGGGATGCACCCCCAGTCCTGCTGCCCACCCCACTTGTCGCTTCCTTTCTAGAGGCCACCGCTTCTCCCTTCCTGCCACCCTGCCTCTGGCAACTGGAGGCTTCCTGGGCTGTCCCTTATTCGAGGCGAGGAGGGGATGTTTTTGGTGAGCAGGCAGTGCTCATCATATGGTGCTACCCCTGCCAGCTTCATGGTGGGAAGCTCGGAGAGATGGGACGTGGTTGTGGTTGGCAGGCAGGAAGAGGCACTGATTGCTGTGGGCTCTGCTGCTGACAGTGCGTGCCTGGCTGCTGGTCTGGATTAGGCTTGGAGAGGTCTGGAAAGGAGTTCTGCTTGCAGGGGAGAGGTGCTGGCATTGGAGGAAAAGCAGTAAAGATGCAGCTAGATGACTGTGATTGCTACCACGGTGGCTGGAGGAGAGCTGGGGCACAGGGGAGATGGGGAGGGCAAAAGCGGTCGGCAGGGTTATGTGCCTGCTGGGTGGCATGGAGGATGTTGATAATGGTTAGTGCTCTCAAGCACTTTATAGCTGCGGAGCACTGAATAAACATTAACGAATGTGTAGGATAGCAGCTTTGTCTGCTTACAGAGAAGGGAAGTTAACTCCAAATTAACTTTATGATCCGTGAAACTGAAGGTTATTTAAAAAAATAGTAACATAAATGGAAATGCTGAAGTTTTCCAGAGTCGCCGAGCGCGCTGCTTGTTGTTTAATGCCTTCCATTTTTTCACTCCCAGTCTATGTTTTTGGCTTGGGAACAAATTACAGGCAATATCGGCTTACGCTTGGATTTGAACCCACATCGCTCTTAGTCAGCTGAAATATTTCCCCTTATCGCCGCTCCCATAATGTTTATTTTAGACTCGATAGCATCATGGCTTTTCTGCTCGCAGTGGGAAGAAGCTGCTCTTTGAGACAGCCCAGCACCTTGGAAAGAAACGATTTCAAAGCTGGTTTCTGGGCAAGGTACATCTTTGTTTTCCACCGAGAGCTTTGTGCAAGGCTGTATCCCAGAAAAGTCTGTGGCATTAAAAACCCAGGAGGCAGCAGATGGATGAATTGTTGACAGATTTAAAATCGTATGACAAACATAAAGCATTCAGACGTGAGGCCAAGGCAGGAGGAAGGTTGCAGGGGGATGTGGAGGCAGAAAGGTCGAGTAAGTTGTTCTGGGTTGGAGGAGATGTGCGGGCAAGGGCAGTCTCCAGTGGGTTCAGCCTGCAAGGGGAAGGGAAGGCTTTCAAGAGGAGGGATATGGCAAGGAGAGTGTTCCCACGCAAGGGCAGGGAGCCCTCTGTGTCCTGGACTGCTGGTGGGAAGAGGAGGAGGAAGAGGGCCAAGTCCAGCCTCAACAGCAGCGGTGAGGCCCAGAGGAGTGGGGCTGCCCTGGGAGGAGGCAACGTCATGGGGCCCAAATGGTTTCCTCCTGTGGGAAGTGGTCAGAGGGAGAGTGCCAGTGCCGGGCCGCAGGGGACGGGTCGGGTATTGTCTCCGGGAGCTGCAGCCCCGGCTGTGGCTCTCCCGGTGGGTGGTGCGTGTGTCGAGGGAGGGAGAGCCGGCAGGATTTCCTCTCTGCGGCGCTGGCTCCCGGGTTAATAACTAACCAAGCAGTCTAGGTTTATCCTTTCATTGTGGAAGAGAATTATTTACATAATACCACTCAGCGTAATCTTTATTTAGCATTGTTTCCCTGGCGTAACACTGGACAGAGTGGCAGTGCTCAGAAAGGCAGTTTTGGCCCAAATATGTGGAAAGTTAACCCTTAACCATCCGGGTGTTCTTCTCCCTGCCTGTGCAGGGAACTGGCTGTAAACTGAAGAACACTCCAGTGCTGTGGCTATCTTTCACCCCGGTTTAAATCTTTTTCAGGCTGGTGCTTTGTGCTGGTACCTAAATGCTTCTCACCAGCTTCCTCAACAACACAGTTAAGGTTTGTCCTCTGCATGTTGGGGCAAGAGAGTGGTTTGTATTATGCTCTTCTGCATCTCTACATTGGAGAAGGCAGAATGAAAGAAGTGTGTCAGCCTGTGGGTGGAGGATGACAGGATTTGGGAAGGTTCCTGGTGCGAATCATCCCATCGTCTGCGATCAGTCCTGGAGGACTCACTGTCTCCCAGGTGGGCAAGTTTCATCCTCCTCAGGGAGTGTGTAATTGTAAGGTCTGGAGGCTTAGGTGGTTGTGTAAAGAGCTGGGGCCCGATTATTGTGGCACACTGTGGTGGAGGACTGAGCCCTGGCTTAGGTTTCAGTGGGATGTGGTGGGAGAGTTGAATCAGTGAGTAGGATGGCAAGGCAAAGCCAAGCTTCCTGGAAACCTGCCTGTACCTCCAGCTGTACAGTGCTGGCTGCACAGGGTGGAGGGTGTCTTTGTGCTGTGGGATGTGTGGGCCTTTAACAAGCTGTGGCAAACAATGGAAAGTTGGCTTTCTTCTGAAAATATTTTAAAACCTTGTAAAATCACTGCCAACAGCTCCAGTTTTATAGGACCAGGTCTCAGCTGCATGGTGCTTGATGGCTTTGTAAATAGCTCAGTCTTTCGCCTCTGCAAACTTGATGAACACGCAGCGCTGCAGGAGGACGGGTTCGCACATGGTTTATCGGTGGCAGCACCTGGCTCATAGAGCAGAAGCACTTTGCAGCTCTGCAGAAGTGTTTACTGCCTGGGCCTCGTGATCTCTTTGGCCTGATGTTGCAAGGAGCTGGTTTAGCCAAGTCCCCAGTGATTTACGCTGAGCCCTGGTGGTGCACATGCAGTCCAGGCTGGATGTTGGCATGCGATGGCCATTCCTGGCCACCTCACCTATGGGCAGTGCAGGTCCTGTGTCAGTTTTATGTTGGTGATATGGAGGTTACCCTATCAAGCGTGAAACGTGCTGGAACAAAGGTAACTTGTTAACACCCTCCTTGAACCAATTACACCTGGCAGGGTGAGTTTGCATTGGATCAGTGTTGAGACGTGTGACTGCAGCATTCCTGATCCACTGCTTGAAGCCCTAAAGGTTTGTCTACTGACTCGTCAAGCCCTTGCTGTTAGTGTCATGCGATTCACGATATGTGCTCTGTAAATCCTGGGTGTGTAACAGTGGCGGTGGTTGCTATCAGAGCTGTGAACTCCAGGAAGTTTCTCCAGTCGTTAGCCTGGGGGTGTTTTTCCTGCATCAGAACCTTAATTAACTGCGTCCCCTTTTTGGCACTAGAGTTCTGCTTGGTGAACTCTTTCCTGTTGGAAAGGCTCCCTTGATGAAGCCCTTGTTTTTCTGTAGGGACCACGTCATATAATTCCATTAATAAACTTTATAAGTTTCATCTTGAAAGCGGTTACAGCTTTTTTTTTTCCCCCGCCTTTGCTGCAGAGTTTCAAGCTCATGCCAAAGTCTTGGCTTCGTTTCTAGGTCACTGCTCTGCCCTTTCATTTCCCCCTCACATTGAAGTTGGACGGCTTGTTTTGATTTGGTAATATGTGAGGTGGTGTCCACAGACAAAACCAGGCAGGCTGGTGAAATTCATGTTTCCCTGCAGCCTTGTTCCTGTTGTGTGTGTGAATAATAATTTCCAAATGCTAGACCAGAGGTGATTAAAAACTGTCAAAGAAATAAAATGCAGCTAAGTCTGCATTACAGGAATATGTGTGTCCAGTGTTTTGGGAGAATTCTCTGTACTGGGAATAGAAAAAGCCTTCAATATTCTTAGTAAAGACTCTCTAGTCTTAAATAGATGTCACTTACTCGGGAGGTGCTGATGAGGCAGCCTGAGAGTATGCAGGCTGTGCAGGACATTGTGTGCCTGCGGTTGGTGGCTCTGCCTCTCTGTACTCTGCAGAGGCATTTGGGATCCTGAGGTGCTGATGTGATGTTTTTGCACAATGTGGCCCAGGTACCCAAGCAGCTCTGCTGTGCGCTTGTGGGTGAAGCCACTGAGCATGAGTGGCAAGGGATGGAAGGCTGAAAGGCTTCCCTACACCCTGAGTGGATGCGAAGAGCTGAAGATCCTGCTGGGAAGCAGCACATGGTGTCTGTTCCTTGCTCTGAGGGAGTACAAGTGCTTGGTTTTTGCTGAGCTGCAAGGTAGTTGGATGTTCAGAGGTTTTTATGCAACTCCGGTGTTGGGGCCGTGAAGCAGTTGTCATGTCATCAGTTAGATGCATTGAGCATCCTTATTTTTGGAGCAAATGATCCTGCTGACAGCATGTACAGGAGGTGTCAGCCAGCCCTTTTCTTCTTCCTCTCTATTTTTTTCTTCTTCGTTTGTAGGTTTTAGTCTTGGCTTTGCTTCACTCTTTTGACAGGGTAGCTGCTAAAGAGCTTTGGGTTTTTGATTATGGATGCCTATATGTGTCTTAAGATGCCACGATTAGAGATGCGCGTAAAGAGCTGCTGCGGTTTTGGTTCAGAACCCAGCCAGCTGCCAGCCGCGTTCCTGAGGGCTGTGTGGTGGTGGACTGAGCAGCACTGCAGGATTTTGGGTTTTCTCCAGCATTATGAAGCAAAAGTAAAGAGAGAAGTCAGCATGTACCTTAAGGGTTGTGTTTTTGTTCTGGCTCTCTCGCTGTGGAATGCTAAGGTTTGCATCTTCTCCGCTGAGATTGATGCTCTGGAAATCTAGAGCACTTCTGTGAATGTCCTTATACTCTGCCAAGAGCTGGTGAAAGCTGAGAAGCGGTGAGTTTGGTTTGCCCAGAGGTGGAGGAGACGTGCTGCAGAGGCAGACACAAGCATGCCGGCACCCCGGTTGCTCCTGCTTCTGCTGCCAGAGATGGTGTGAGTTCTGCTATCTGTTTCAGTAAGACAAGAACTTCAAGCTCCATCTGTGGCTTATTTTTTTTTGCACTTTGTTCAGTTGTGCTTTTTAAATGTCTGTGGATTTCTGCTCAGCAGGAGGTTTTTATTCCCCACACAATGTATTATTGTGTTCGGCTTGCTCTAGTTCCTTGTTTTATGCGGAAACACCTTGAACCTTTGGCTGAGTTGGAAGATGGGTGCAGAGTCAGGCACCAGGCGTGGGGCTGTTCCAGGAAGAGCATGTCTGTGCACGACTTCAGGCTTGAGTTACCTGGTTGCTGCTTGAGGCATTAGATGTGTTTGGCTAACGCAGGCACTCCCCTGTGTTTTGATCAGGCAGTCTACACATACTTATTTTGTTTTATGGAGCCTGATCCCTAGGGTAAAGGAGGCTGTAGCCAGAAATAAGTGAGTGTTCACACTTGCCTTTATGAACTTCTTCAGTATTTTGCCAATTAATTCTTGGGTAACTGAAGCTAAAACACTTACTGTGAAGGACACTGCCAGGAACGCTGCTAACCTGGGGCCTGATCCTTTTCTTTTCCCTATTTATTCCAGTTTTGCATAAACTTGATGAAGTTGCCTCTGCTGTCTTGGCCGCTGCAGTCTGCTTTGTGAAGCTGCTCAATCAGCAGAAGAAAAGTCTGAATAAATACAGCAGCTTTGCCTCGCAGTCTTGCCAAGTCAATTTGGTGTGTATGTTGAGGAGGCAGAACAATTAGTTACAGAGACAAATGGCTCTTCTCTGGGTTGTGCTCTCCCGTCACACAGCCAGCTCCCAGCACTGTGATAAGCATAACAGTGAAATCTGTATTAAGCAACCAATTAAGGCATCTGCAGAAGAAGGGGGGGGGGGGAAGTAGCAGCTCAACATGAACCTGCTAAGAAAGGTGAAGCTGAGTTATATCCCTTAATGGGTTTGGGGCTGTCGAACAAGGGTGATTCCTTCTGCCTCTTTTGTAGCATCTAGCTGGCTTCTTTCAGGCAGTATTTCTTGAGATACTGCAGCTTTGGTTGTAGTGCAAGCTAAAAGTTTGCCACCTCACCATGCTTTTATCACAGTGCTTCTCCCTTCTGTTATTTCTGACCCTGAGGAGCTGAATGAATGTCTTCACCAAGCAGTCATGCTTTTGCTTGAGTTGGCACCGCTTTGGGGGATAGTATGTGTGCTGCAGGGAGGGCTGGGGAGCCTGAAATCAGGAGATAGTGGCTGTAATTTCCAGTTTGATTACATTTCAGACCTCTCTTTTGTGTACATGTCACAGTCTTGAAATGCTCCGGCTGGGAGGTTTTCCTCCCAAAGCTCTGCACGGAGCTGCTTGCAGCCATCTCTCATGTGTCTCCCTTTAGCAGGAGATAAACCAATTTTGCCACAGGTAACACAGACCCTCACACAGGGTTTTTGTTGCGTTCCTGCAGCAGTAGCGATTGGAGTCAGGCACTGTTGGTAGCAGTTACGTTCTTTTCTGGGCAGGTCTGTGGCATTTTCTCATTTTCCGTGGGCTGGAAATCAGCTCCCTGGTTCACAGCTGTGCCTGGGACTGCTCCTCAGTGCAGGGTGGGGGTTTTTCACATCGCCCTCCCTGTGCCCGTTGCTGCTTCGTGTTATTTATAGCTGTGTTACCTTTGTTCCTTGAATCCTGTTTGTACCCCCAGGGAGACTCAAGTATAGTCTGTGGTTTTGTGTTGTTGGCTTTGCATGTCCAGGGGAGAGGAAAGTTGACCGGGTGCCGTCCTTTATGCTCTGTGGCTCAGTTAGGCACAGATGAGCAGCAAGTGTGAGGGGAGGGTCCTTTCCCAAGGGTGTTTCAAACCACTCTGCTGCAGGAGCTTTGCTGAGTTGCAAACTGCTGTTTCTCTCCCACTTCTTTTCTAAATCTGCTGTTCCTGAAGCAGCCGTAGTGCTCTGGTGCATGGGTGAACGTGTGCTGCAGCGTCGAGTTGTAACTGACTGGCATGATGTTGATCGTGATGCAGCTAATGACACTTAAAATACACTTGCTTGTTTGGGGAAATGCTGGAACACACAGTTTTCTCTTCCCAGCCCCTGCAATAGATGTGTTTGGCATGGTGTTTGAAGAGGTGGACAGCTTTCTGCCACTGTGTGACAGATGGGGTTCAAATTCTTTAGGGAAAACAGCATCTTTTTGTTTCTTCCCCTCTAAACCCCAACCAGCCAAAAGCCAGGTGCAGGGCAGATTCCACGTGTGTTCTGCTTACCTCTGCCTGCAAATGCATCTTCTTGATGTCATTAACCTGGTTGCTGTCTGGTGCTATTTTTAGCAGCCTTATGATCTATGGACAAGCTCTTCCAGTAGGTGGTTGTAAACAGCTCAACCTGGGGTGGGAGGTGTTTGTGCACAGCCCAAGGTATGCCTTGGGCCGTGGGGTCCTGCCTGGAGGAGGTGGATGTGGATTTCCCATCCGCGCACAGGGAAATCTGTGTCAAGCATTACTCGTCAGTTCCTGTGCCCATGGTAACCGACTTGGATACATCAAACTTGACTAATTAACCTAATGGGGAGTTGTTTCCAGGCTGAAGCTCTCCCCTTGGATTTCAGAGCAGGACTTGCGTTGTCTGATCCACCAGCAGCCTCCGCAGCCAGCCCTTTCTCAGGGTGGTTTCTCTGTCCTGTGTCTGTATGAGTTTGGGACAATGGCTCTGAACCAGATGGGTGTCTCAGGAACTGCTCTTGCTCTGCATTTCCCTCTTATTTTTGTAATCCCTCAGATTCCCATGGGAGGAAGGTCCCAAGCTTGGATGTGAGACGCTTGCTCTGATTTCTTTCTCCTTGAACGAGGTGAGGTAGAGCTGAATACTTTCGTGCACCTCTGTTTCTGAAGTGCACTGCCAGATCTCTGCCACCCTGACTTCTGCTGTTTAAAATCTGGTCGAATCCTCAGGTTTGAAACAGAGCAGCACATCCTGAAGATGTCTGTGTACATCTTTGAGTTTCCTCATCTTAATGTACCAGTTTAAAGGCATTGCTTCTTTGCAGTGTTCCTCCTGGGTTTAATTATTATTTCAGTGATTGGAGCTGCAGACTACAGCAGGGACTGAAGAGTTCAGCCTCAATTAAAACCCATCCTGTGCCAGGCAGATAGCAGCAGGCAGCGCTGCTATTCTCAAGTGTCTCCAGCAGTCCACCTAAACACCATGTGATCCCTTCAGCTGAGAAATCTGAGTAGGCAGAAAGCAGTTTCTGGGGTAAACCTTGGGAGTGCTTCCCAAAATAGCTTGAAAGTGAAGTTTTGCCTTCCACAGCTGTCCTTGGTCCTTGAGGCTGGTCACAATTTTAGGTGGATTACTAAATATTGCTAACCTCCGATGTTCAAAAATCACAAGATCCTAATTTTTACTTTCTGAGGCTGCCTTTGGTGTGTTTGAACTTAAAGGATTTGCATTTACGTGGCTTTTTAGCCTTAATTGTAAGTACCGGGACCTTCCTTCCTTCCTTGTGCTTCCAGCCTTTTCTGTTTCTCAGCGAAGCTGAAATCACCGCGCGGTTGATGACCTCGTGTTTGACCCTTCCAAACCTCTTGGGCAGCCCAGCAAACAAATGTGGTGTGAGAGGAGCACAGGAGAGCAGCCTGAGCCATTATGCTGGTCAGTCATTGACTAAGACTCTTGTTTTTCTTCCTTTGAAGATCTGCTTAATCATTGGCATTGCAACCCCCACTGTGCTGGGTACCTGGAGGGGTTCACTGGCTGCTCCCTGGGATGTCCCAGGTGATGCTGGCGATGGTGGGGGGGCTTTAGAGAGTCCAATGCTGTAATCAGGTTTTACTGGAGAAGAGATTGTCATTGATATCCCTGGGATTTGGCATCTATATAAATACACAAGCTGAGCTCTGTTTAAGTGTGGAGGTTCACGTCAGTTCATTTGCCTGGGAATAGGGTGAGGAGCATCCCAGGACCGGGGTCCCTCTGTGATTTCTATTCCCAATGTAAAACATAGACGCCGATGAAGTGGGGCTTGCTGAGGGTAAATCCCAGCCAGCGCAGCAGGATGGAAGTGACAGCTTCAGACACAGCTGATTTCAGGCTGAATTGAGAGATGGGGATAAAAACTGCATGGCTAAAACTGGTACTGTGACACTGATGGGAGACTTGTGCCCACGGGCCTGGGTACTGCAGGGGTGACTGGAAGTTTCTGAGGCAGCTCTGAGGTCTCAAGGTTGTGAGTTGGTTTTCCACCCTTATTTACCATAATGCCTCAGGGTGACGCTGGGCATTCAGGAGATGCTGCAGAACTGAATTCTGCAGCTGTTTTCACACAGGAGAAATGAGAATAGATTCTTTATGTTGGAAATAAAAATTATCTGCTTGTGGCTTGGAAAATGGAAGAAAATTGATAGCGGGAGAGGTAAGGCCCTGGCTTTCTGTGTGTCTTATTTCATGGACTTCCTTGTCCTCAGCATGTTCACTGATGTGTCAATGGAGCTGATTTTCATTGGCAGAAATGTGATTCGGATGGATATCTTGGATTCGCTCTCCTTTGCTTGCCTAAGGGTGATTTTTAAGCAAGGTTTCCAGGAGTATCTCTGCTCTTGCTGTGGCTTTGGCTGTCCTGCTCTCCTCTCGCAGACCGGCTGGCTGCACTGGGAGCATCTCTGCAGAGAACAGTGTGTTTTTCATGCTCGCCCTGTACTGAACAGAAGCCATGAAAAATGTCATTTGGATGACAGTGATTTGGGGCAGCTCTAGAAAATGATTTTCTGCTGGTGGATACTTCCAAACTATTTCCCTCCACCACCACCCCCCTCTTCCCCAAAACAAAAGGAGAGATGAAAGGATTCATTAGGAATTATTCACTCAGCTCTGCCTCCTGTCTGAGATCTGGCTGTCTATGTTCATCCCCCAGCTCAGGGAAGGTCAGAGGCCATCTCCCTGGGGAGGATTTGCTGTTGACTGAATTGCACTCTGTCATTATCCTGCTGGATAACGAATGCAGTGGCCTCATTGGCACTGGCTTCAGAAAAAGCACGGTCATCTGCATGTGGCCTTGGGGCGAGAGGCGAAAACCTAAGGAGAGCAGCATGGAAAAGCTCATCTTGTGGGAAAGATACGGGAGAGACCTAGGCGGTTTGCTTGCTGCATGATGCTGAGCAGGTCTGTAGCTGCTTTGGACCTCTGAGTTTATCTTCTTGGAGGTGGGGGGGACACAGCAAGAGGGTTTTAAAGACAAAGCCCCTTCTGGTGGGGTGAAACTAGTTAAATTTGCTCCCATTTTCCTCAGTGGAAAATGTGGTTTGATTGTGACAGTCAGATCTTTTAATGAGATTGAAATGATTTTTTTCCCCCATTTGTTTTATTTTCAGATAGATTTCCTGAAAGAAAAACATACAAATCCCCCTGAGCTAATTGGTGTGTGATTTGAATTCAGCTGCTACCTTAGAAGAGCTTTTCCAGCAGCTGATCTGAGAACAACCTTTCCCATAATATTGTGGGTTGTCAGTCAACACTGAAAGATCTTGAAGTTGCTGGTGGAGAGGAGAGATGTGTGTTGTTTGATATGCAGCATCTTTTAGTTCGAGTGTCATAAAACACTCAGATGTGTGAAAAAGACCCTAATGGAGAGAGACTCCATTCAGAGGGATGAAAGTCTTGGTAGCTGGAAGTGAGTAAGCAGCAGTTGCGGGTTGAGGAAGTAGATCAACCTGAAGGAAACTTACATTTTAAGCACCAGTTTCAGATGATACCAATGGCCTTGTGCCTTGATCTTCTGGCAGCCTCAGGCTTAGAAGGGCTCGAGGCTCTGTCCTTGCAGCATGTGGCTGCACGTTACTCTGCTGCAAGGGGGTGTCCAGATGCAGCCCTGTGAAGTTAAGTTCCGAGCTTCAAAGGCTGGCCTTCATTGCCTTTAGGCTAAGTTGATTCCCTGGAAGATGCTGTGATAGAATTGCTTTCCCAGGTAATCTGCATCCTGATGCTGAGCAGCTGAGAGGAGGGCAGGAGTCTGTGTGTCTGCTTGTTGCTATCATCTGTCTTGCAGTCAGAAGTGTATGAAATGGCCTTGTGTGTGTGTGAGTGCATATTGAAGTGGTTAACGAGTATGTCCAGTCACTCGAATGGATTGCATCACCATCTTAAATGTAGATGGTGATGGTTCACATTTGGATGTCCTGACAGTACAGTACAGGTATTAGTGTGTTTTAAATCCTACACCTGAAGCAGGGTAGTAATTGCTTGAAATCACAGTAATTCTGCCACCAGCATTAAAGGGTGTGAAATTATCCAGGGCTGTAATAAAGTGAAAAATACAGCTGCTTGGGAAATCCTTATTGTGGTAAACAAAGCGTGTGGGATTGGTTGGGAATCAGTTTCATTGCTTTTTAAGGGCCTGATTCTCCTTGTCCCTGCAAGAAATCCCCCTCAAAGGCTCTGGGCTACTGTTCAGCTGTGCAGTGCATGACCAAGTAGTAGCTTGTAGCATTTATGAACTGGGACAGAAGTAGATCCCTTTATTCAGGCCGACCCATCTAAGCCTTCAGTACTCTACGCTAGGCCCCAAATTTGCCTGTGTTATAAATAAGTCTGTGGCTGCGTGCTTGTTTCTTTTTTTAAGCTGAAGGCAACCCCTTAAGCTCTTTTCTGCAGGTCTGTTCAAGCTGGGGCATGGGGAATTCCTAAGAGGATTATCATGGTTTACTTGATACAGAACTTGAACTTGAGCAATGGCTTATCTTATCAGTGATAAAAGACATGGAAATGAAGTTTACGTAACCAAAGAGGCCTTGAACATGGCTTTTTTCTCCCCAGCTTCCCAGAATGACACATCTCCCCGCTCACAACTGCAGTGCTCCTGTTATCTGCCTGGGTACTGCTGGCAATCATTTAATTCCAGGGCTGTTTGGAGTGTTTCTCTAAGTAAAGAAGAAGAAAGGGGTGGAAGGGGAGGGCTGCAGAGGCTTAGCACAGCAGCTTGTGCTGGAAAGCTTGCTGTTCTGGCTGAGACACTGGTGCTGATCATGGCTTGGCTGCAAGCTTCTTGGTTGTGCCCGGCAGGTCATCTGAAGAACCATAGAGCAGACCCACTTCACCAGTGGGCTGTAAGCATGGGGCTGGGAAGTCTCTAAAGTGGTAAGTAAACTTGACTTTGAGAACCAGAAAAGGCCTGGGTGCAGGTACATAGCCTGTCTGTTCTCAGTGAGTTGGGAAAAGCAAATGAGTGGGGAGGGCTGGGATAATCCATCTGGGGACAGGTAGTAGATAAATGCAGACAGATGTCTGGTGCTGTGCTCCAGTTCTGCTGGCTGCTTGCTGTGGTACAGGGTGAGACACAGCGTTTATGCATCTGCATGGAGGGAGGTGGTAACCCACCGTTTCTGCTGCCTGAGGACTCTGGCCTGAGCATCATGGCACAGAGCTGTGGTCGAACCCGCTGTGCCAGATCTGTGGCTCTCACCTTCCCATCCTGTGCTTCAGAGGGGGGAGATGTGCGATGCTCAGCAAGCAGCTACACCAGGCATTGGGAAGGAGAAAGGAGCCCTTCCACTGTCAGATTTTGGTGGGTTTGCTCTCCCTGGTGTCCTGTACCTGCCTCGTCTGTGCTACGTGGGAGGAAAGTGACTTTTTAAGCTGTCTCTGTCACAGCGTGTGACAGTGCCACCGAGGTCCATGCAGCGCTGTGCTTCCCACAGAAGGACTCTGCAGACAGTGGAAGTCTGGCAGAGTGACAGCACTTGTTAGAGGTAACCTTCAGGAAATGCCCCGCGCGGCCGCGCCGAGCTCTCTGGCTCCGGGCACATTCGGTATTTACACCAGGCTTCTTGAGCTTCCCTCAAGGCTCTGAGCCTGCAGCTGCCTCTCTGTGCTCTGCCGCCTGCCCCACGTCCTCACGCTCCAGTGCCTGGGGTTGGTGCTGCCTGCTGGGCTCCTCTGCCGGCAGCCCATCCTGCCGGGGGGGATTGACACCAGCCCTCCCTGTGTGCATGGCACAAAGGTAATCTCCTTCTGGCCTTCTAAAAGAGATGCTTTTGGAGCCTTGGGTGAACCAGCACCAAGTTTTCACGCTTGGGTATGCAGGGAATGAGCCGTTAAGAAGAGCAGCACCTGCACAGCAGCTCCTTCTTGAGATGCAAACGAATGACATGGGATGAGCTCTTCTGTTGAAGCAGGTGACTTGCTCAAGTGGCTGTGTGTGGAGTTAAAAGCCAAAACCTAAGCAGTGTGATGTGAAGGTTTTGCTTAGGTTGCCTTGATTGTGTTTTCTCATCCCACATGGGGTGGGAGGAAGGAAATGCGATAATATCTGGTTCTAGTAAATGACAGTGCTGAACAGCAGCACCTGAAATACTTTGTGGTGATGGAGCCTGTGTAGGTGTGGGGAGGCAGTGCCGTGCGCCACATCGGGATGTTTGCCCCAAAGGCAGGTCATGTATTTTCTCTGCTTCCTGGGAGAAAGGTTGGGAAATGTGTATCTGAAGGGCAGGATTATGGGATGGGTTCAGGTCTGGCTTTGCTCTGGTGCCTCCAGAGTTGTTGGCTCTCTTGTCTTCTACAGACCAAGGAGTGATGTTCCCAGTAGCAGCCGGCTGGAAGTTGAGCTTGGGTTTGGTTGCTGCAGTTGGTTCAGCTGCATGATCCACCCACTGTCATCCTGCTACTTGTGGTGCAGAGCAGTTGTGTGTGTGCTTAATGCTGTGCTCCTTTCAGTGGGGGATCAGCTGCGATCTCTACTTAGTGCATATGAAGAGCTGAAAACTGTCCTCCTGGGTACAGCACTGCTTGGGGATGGTGGGAGCTGCTGGTGCTTGTGAACACTTATCATCAGAGGGAAGCCCATGGAGGGGCGTTAAAATCCCACTTTATTATTGTTAATTTCCAGTAATACTTATTCCATGAGAGGCTCGTGATGAATCATTGCTTGGACTTGCTCAGTGGGGAAGAGCGAGACAGACTGCCTCAAGCTGGGGTCCCTTGGCCATGTCAGCTCTGAATCCCCAGCTCCTCTAGTGTGGATTTAATTTCCACGGTGCTGCAAATGCTTCCCCAGTGCCCAGCTATCAATTGAAAAGCAGTGGGGGGGTCCATGGGGGGGATGGCGATGGTGGGGAATGACTTGTGGTCTCCATGGCAACCTGCAGACGATAAATGGATCAATGTGCTGTTCTGCACCATCTGAAACTCAAGCGGCGCTGGCTAAATCTGGGGGCTGCCTTTGCCTGCCAGATCCTGCTGTGGGGCCATTAGTGTGAGACGGCTCAGCACGAAAACCTTCCCATCAGCGTGCCTCTCATAATGGGTACTTCCCATGTTTGCTGTGCAGGGTTTGCACTGCAAACCCACACTCTGCTCTGCAGCAACCTGCAGGGTTTGGGTGTCTTCAGCATCGGGGTTAGGTGCTGTTATGGGCAGCTGGCCAGGCATCCAAGTGCTTGGGATTTGGGAGTAGTAAAGAGAAATGGCTCATTTCCCCTCCATGGCTTCTTAAAGCCTCCAGCTCTTTCTGTACAAGTACAGGGGAATTTATGCTTCCCTTTCTGCAGGTTAAAGGCTGGGGATCCTGGAGGAGGTTTGTGCAGGGGTGGTGGGTAAGGGCAGCTGCCTTTGTTCCCGCTCCTGGTGGTGCGGATGGGCAGAGAATCTGTCTCCTAAGCTGCTGCTCCCGTGTTTCCACAGTGGCCACATTTACTCAACAAAAGAAAATACTGATTTTCCTCAGCTAGATTTCCTAAAAACTTATCTTGAAGTTCCCGCTCCTCTGCTTTTTAAACAAGAGTGTTCTCAGTCCTGAGGTCTCGTATGCGTTCTGCAGTCCCGCAGGTTCAGCCAGAGACTCCCCAGTTCTCGGCTAGGACCAGGGCCTGGTGTTCCTGGAGCCTGTGGAAGGCTGTGGCTGTGTGCCGCTGGCTGGCTCAGCACAGCAACACCGCTTTGGTCCCTGCTTTCCTGGCTGTGTGATGGGAGAATCCCCGGTGTCCCCAGTGCTGTGAGTGCTGCGAATCTCAGGGTCTTCTGCTGCTGGAGGTTGGCTGCAGTGATTGGGATCTGCTCAGATGAGCTCATGATCTGAGGTGCTACTTGGCCTCTGCTGCTCTGTGTGCATCAATGCATTTCCCTCTCCACTGTAGGAAAACTGTTGTGTTCCATTTTACAAAGGGGCCCGGAGAGATGAGTTGCCAGAGGCAGCACCTGAGGCTTGTGATGAAGCTGGGAATACTTTGCAGAGCTCTTAAGTTTCGCTGCCCAAACTTATATCTGAGGTGAAAACGGGTATCTGTAGGGCTCTTCTCATCTTGATTTGCAAGTACCTTTCCGGGTGATTGGAGGGACTTTGATTCTTCAGCCAAGTCTGTTGGAGCAGGGATGCGGCTGCGTTCAGTTTCTAATTGGTGGTGGTATGTCTGTCATTTGGTTAATGCAGACAGGGAGACCTGTTGTCTGCAGTGGGGTGGAAAATCCCCATAGTATGCTAGGAGACCATTTGTCTGTTGTGGTTCTGTCTGTCCGGCTCTGCCTGTAACCCCTGGCATCCCCTGCAAAGCTGTTGACAGCATGGTGGCCTGTAACACATCCAGGCCCCCGTTTCAGAGCTCTCTGTTACTGTCTATAAAGGCTCAATCGTGGGACAGTCTGGCTAAGTGGTCTGTGTGATGCAGGGCTGAAATGTCCAAGAAATCTGCCATCTCTGTTGCCTTGTGAATAATTTATGGGTCTCTTGACTCCAAGCTCATAAAAATCGATAACTCTTCTTGGTCCTTCGTTTTTTCTTTCGAGCAGCAGCTTGGTTAAACTCTCCCGTTCCTTTGAGCTGCTGCTGTTGAAAGGCCATGGCTTGTTTGCTTACCTGAGCCATGTTTTCTTTTTGCATCAGAATTGATCCAGCCTTTTGCACAGAGCTGTCTGATGCTGTTCTTCTCCAGGATATTGATCTCTGGATACTGGAGGAGATAGCAGCCTCCCTTGTGCCTTTTCCATGGGGTGTTGGCATGTCTTTGGGCTGTTAAAGCTCCTGCTCCAGGGTGAAGCTGTAGAGATTGGAGAGGCCCAAGTATTTTGCTTCCTTGCTCCGGCGCTGTGGTACCAACTATCAGGGTCCGAAGGCAGCGGTTGGGAGGCACTGTCGGCAGCAGGAGGCTGGTTCCCGGCAGCAGAACTGCAGCTTCCTTACCCCAATGATTTGGATATGGATATGTTAATTTATTCCTGCAATTTCTAGGCCTGTCTCCGCTCTGATCTTGCTCCCTGTCAGGCCTGGAAACGAAAGCTGAAGTGTACCAGGAACAGCTGTGCCCTCTGTGTTGGGTTATTATCCCTTCAGAATTTAATAACGTGACACTCCTTTTACTGGATAGCTTGTCCTTCTGTCTAGGAACAGATCGATAACAGGCCTTGTATCTGCTATTTGTACGTAATTGCTAGTGTCAGCTGATGTCTGGTGCTGTTTCCCCAAACAGCCCTGGGAAGTGCAATGGGCTGTGTGTGGGGAGCAAAGGATTTCTTTTCCAAGCTGGTGCTGCGCCACATCCAAAAGCCTGAGATGAAGAGATAGTTTCACAGGGAAGTTTCATTCTTCCCTTCTCATCCTGCTTGTGTTTTGTGTGATGTGTGCTGCATGTTGAAGACGGGCAGAGAAGAAATGAAGCCTCCAAAGGCAAGTGGCAGATATGAGCCACGATGCTGTGTTTGGAGGATCTCAAGGAAATTAAAGCTGACTGCTTGGTAATGGTGTTGGTCTGCAGGGCATACAGATTTTGGTAGGCTAGCTGTAGATGGAGGAAGGGTTTGGCTTTGCATGGGGAGAAGGCAAGAGGGCTCTCCATTGCAAACAATTTATTCTTCCTGAGTCTTTAAAGTAATTGAAGAGGGTAATTGCTGTACTTTCATGCATCTAATCCACGGTTGCCTGGGGAGGAAGGAGGAAATGATTCAAGTGCGGTGCATGGGGTGTAGTGAAAAGGGGAGGTTTACTCCAGGGCTCCTCATCCCTCGCCTCTTCCTTGCTCATGTTCCCCTCTGCCCGGCTGCAGGAGCCTTCGCTGGGTGACTGGTGGGATGCATGGCTGTCGGGAAGGAGAGAGGCTGAGTTGTGGGGAGTCGGAGGACTGTTTTTCAAGGGAGCAGTGCTTTTTTTAACGAGGTGAGGATTATGTGCGTGGAAATAAAGTACTTGGATAACAGGAATACAGTGACTATAAACAGAGGTATCCAGAACACAGGAAAAAAACCTACTTTAGAAATCCTTCCTAGCAGTGGGGCTGGCCTGTGTAATCCTGCAAGGAAAGAGCAGCAGTGATTGATGGTTGGCTCCATCCTGCTTTCTCCCTAGACAGAGTGCTGTATTAAATATGGTTGCCTCTTGGTATTGCGCCCTCAACACGAGGCATAATCTTAAGTTAGAGTCTGTGTAGCTGGCTGGGGGAGGTTCGTGGGGTGGCATTCCTGCCTCTTCCCAGCCTGCGACAAGGCCGGGCTCCTGCTCTGTGTGTTTAATTGCTCTGTCTCCAGAGAGCACAGAACTGCTGGGAGCTGCAAACCTGTTTCATGAGGAACGCTTGATGCCTGTTTTCCAAGCTGAAAGCTGCGTGCCAGCATGGGCATACTTCTGTTTATTTATAACACCTGCATTTACAGCGCTGTGCAAATCATCTGGGGAATGGGACGAGCACCTAAAAACGGGAGGGAGGAGGTATTTGGGAATATAAAACCTGCCCTATATAGCTGCATGTGCTTCCACCCACCAGAGCCATGACCCGCACTTGGCCTGTGCTATGTCCTGCACTCCCCCTGCTTTTGTATTTCTTTAATTTCCACTATTATCTCTATCTTTGTACCCAGCGAAACTGGGAGGTGGAGGGGCGGGAGAGCAGAACAAGACAGATGGGTATAATGGGGCTAAATCCTGCCCAGCTGTTTTCTCAGCAGCCATCTCCCTTACAATCCCAAGGAAATAAATGCTCCTCTTGAGGGTCCTGATGGTTAATGATGATTTGAAGAGTGCACACAAACATCTCTGCAGATGCAGCCTGCCTGCGAGATTCCGGTCGTGCAGCGAGCCCTGGGACCCTGCTCCTCTCGCATTCAGTGCCATGATAAATCATTCATAGCCTCAGCAAATGCAGTTCTGTTCCTTGCGCTGCACATAAACATTCCAGGACCCTGAAGAAAGCCAGTGTTTGTAGTCCTCGGAGGATGAGGCAAGTGCTGTGACAGCTGGGAGGATCTGAATGGAAGTGATGGGAAGGGCTCTGAGTGCATGGATGTAGGGGTGGGTTTTGTTTTGCAGCTGTCCTAGGGTGATGAAGGGAGAACAGGGGTGTGCTCATCTCACGTCCTCACAAATCAAAGTCGCTGCTGTGAGTATAGCTCTTGTTTGTAGGGATCTGGTTGCAAACGTTGATTGTGATGCCTTGTGCGTGGCTCTTGTGTCCAGGTGATACGGGGAGAGGTAAAGTGCTGAGGTGGGAGGGGGGGGCCCGCAGTGCTGATTGTTGTGCGGAGTGCAGGTTCACACAGGTCTCTGGTGGTTATTTGGGTTTGTTCCAGCCTGCAGTGTGCAGCAGGGTGGAGGGTGAGCTTAGAGCCAGCTACAGCTTGGAGAAGCGGCGTTGCCTGACATCCCTAAAGCAGGAACAAGCGGCAGCTGTGTCCGCATGAACTCCTTATGCAGAAGCTGGTGTGGAAATGGAGCGTGTGAGGAGGAATGGACCCTGTATGCACGCCAGAGTCTCGCTGTGTGCTGCTTCAGACCCAGTTTAAACACCCTGAAGAGCTTAGCTTGGTGGTGGCCCTATTAACACCCGTGCTTGCTTCCCTCATGCAGGCAGCGTGTTGGTTGGTATTCCAGCCCTAATCCCATGGAAAACCCAGGCGGGAGGAATGCCCTTGGCCATTAGCAGCCGGCAGCTCCGGTCAGTGCACTGGGAGGAGGGTCACTGGGCCGGAATAACCCTCTCTTGCTGTTTCAAAGAGACATCGAGGCTTCAACCTCTGTGAACTGCTTTGGGGTTCCAGGTATGAGTGGTGCACCCTGAGCTCCTACAGGGAAAGGGAAAACACGCTCGCACCTACACACACTCTAGAGATCTGTCAGTCGGAGTTGCTGAGAAACTCAAGCCCAAGCATGACCTACTTTGAGGCTGTTATAATGTACAGGGGAATGCCCTCTGGATTAGATCAGCCTGATCCTATCAATTTGTGCTTCGGGCTGCAGCAAGCGCTGGCTGAGTTGCTTGTTTTCCCCTTTCATGCAGGCAGTGAGGGAAGCTATTTGTTTTCCCCCTTCCCTTCCTCCTTGCATTCAGGCCTGAGACCAGTGAAGGTGTGCTTGGTGACTTGGCAGCCTGGGCTCTGCTTTTCCAGTACCAGTCTGTGCTGAGCCCCTGTTTGCTGAGAGGCATCTGGATCATGGAACAGCAAAGTCCACCCTTGTTTGTGTCTGCTTGATGAAGCTGCCTGGCAGAGGCGCTGCTCCTGGCCATGGGAAGGTGCCTCATCCAGTCTCCCCAGTACCCTTTTGATACTTGGCTGTTTCAGTCTGTTTGGGTTTGTTCTTGTTGCCTGATCTGCTGCACTGAGAGACGCTTTAATGCGATGTGAGGAGTTCCCCAGCCCTCGTCTTTCCCCTCTTGTCACCAGCCATTGTTTATGTACGAGCTAGAAACCTCTATTTTTCCCCAGCTAACAAACTGCTTCCAGAGCTCAGCAAGGATGTACATATCCACAGCAAGAAGGAAATAAACAGGGAAGGCTGCGTTTCATTTCAGCATCTGCCAGGAAGGGGGAGCCGGGCACCTGCCAAGGAAAGGGTTTTGGATGAGAGGGGCACCACACTGAGTTTTTCAGGAGGCTTTCTGAAAATAAAGAAGCTGGGATGGCTATAAAGCTTGCTGTGATGCAGAGAAATCGCTCCTCGTTGGCCGGGAGTTCAGCCTTTGATTGCAGAGGTCGCTTTGCCTCGAGTGACGCCTGGGGGGCTTTCAAAGAGGCTTTTCTCCCCCATCTGCAGTACCTGCGCAGCGAGAGGGATGAGGAAGAAGGCGTGTTCGGTCCATTGGTGTGAATTGTTCCGCCAGACTTCAAAGGGACGTGGACGTACCTGATCTGTCACTTTGAAAGGGGAAGGGGAAAAGAAAATACTCCGATAGATTCTAGATGGAATCGCATCAGCGGTGCCTCTTCCACTGCTGCCTTTGAGCTGCTCACTGATCTTTCTGATTGGGGTAATGCAGTGAGGAAGATACAGTATTCCCTGGAGGGGAGCAGCTTGTGAGCATTACTGTTCAGTCAGCCTGAAAAGCTCTATTACAGACAGATTTAGACCCGTCTTTGTGCGCTGAGAGGCACAGCCTGGCTTCCGGGAGCGGGCTTTGTCTGCAGGACGGTGCTTGTGGGGCTGAATTGGATTTACCCTCTTTATCTCCGATGTGCGCTGCTTTCACCTGCCGGCTCCGGAGGGGTTAGAGCAGGCTGTGGCCGCACTGGGCATCTGCTTTGCAGGGAGGCATCGCTCCAGGACTGCAGCATCACTTACGAGGCCCGTGGGTTTGGCAGCTCTCTGGGCACCCAATGAGCCATCCTCAGGGAGCTCAGGAAGGTGGGGGGAGAAACGCCCGACTAGGATTTGATTGCTTTGATTCCTCACATAACCCGCCGCGTTTCTGTGCACTGTGGGTCCTGCTCATCACTAGCAAGAGCCGGGGGGCTGCTCTGCTGTGGCAGTGGGGGTTCCCCACGTATGTGGTTGCCCCACAATCCCTTCAGGTACAGCTGCTATGCACAGGGCAGGGATCGTTGTGCCTGATGTTGGCTGCTGCTTTTGGTATCTTAGGTATTTCCATGCCTTAGCACTGGAGTCTCAGTGCGGAGAGCCGGGGCTTGCAGGGAAGACCCTGGGTATTGCATGTGGGAGACAGTGCCAGGAGGCGTCTGCATTACTGCGAGACAAGTGGGGGAGATGGGGTCGGGTGGATAAATCATCAACCTCCTGGAATGTGCTGGGATCTGTCTGCGCTGGCTTGTGCCGATCTGGGGGGGACGTCACGTAGGAGTTTCAGGAGCAGTATGAATGCAGAGAAGGGAGAGGATTTCCTGGCACCACGGCACGGACTGCTCCGTGTCTCACAGCTGCAGCAGTTGAGGGTGCACTTCTTATCTGCGTTGTTGTGCTCTTTATGTCCATCCCTTTGGAGCTGCAGCAGAGCACGTGGGCTGCAGGAATGTGCAGCCCCCTTCTTCTCTTCCGTCTTTTATTGTCCGCGCGCGGTTTTAGTTATTTGCCTTTTTGATTCACTCTTTTCCCTCGGATTTCTTTGCTTTTTAGGCTCTTTTAGTAACATTATTTTTTTAGATGCCCCATAGCGACGCACAGAAACTCATAGAGCCCCCCCGGCCCCTATGGGCATCCCATAGACCCCCGTGTTCAGGGCTGGCGCTGTGCTCTGCGCTATCGGGGGCTGCTGGGGGGGGGGGGGGG
>JAOEHY010011469.1:0-36985 GCA_025447955.1 Psilopsiagon aurifrons
AATTTTTTTTCTTGCCCCCCCCCCCCCCCCCCTTCATCTGAGAACAGTGCCACATTCTCAAACATTTGGCCAGCTAAATAATATCCTTTCTTCACTTAAAACTGCAGGTTTAACTCCCTGGTCTCCCTTCTCAAAGCACATGCAGAAAGGCTGCATTAAGTGCAGGTAGACTTTGGAGTAGGGAAGGACCTGGGAATCAGAACAATTGCCTCCCTTTCAGCTCCATCAGGGTATTTCCTATCCAAACCCTGATTTCTTCTAAAATGGGTAAGCTGGGTGTTGCTATTAAAAAGTGTATCGCTCCAAGAAAATAAATATATAACTCGACTTCTGTGAGATCACTATTCACCCTCAGTCTATCAACCAGTCTTCCTAGCACCATCTTCTTATTGGTTAATAGCTGCTCAGTTTGAACCATTAAGGCAAATCACAGCCTAGCACCCAAATTGTTGGCCTGGAACCTCTCAGTGTGAAAGTTTCCACTAATCTCTTGGGCAAGCCCTCAGATCAGTCCAAGCAATCAAACCTCAATGATTCCTCAGTGACTGATAAAATCTGGCAAGGAAAAAGAAGATAAATGGGGGGAAAACAAAACAACAAAACAAAACCCTTGCCAGTGCACAGGGGAACTTTTCGAGGTCTCTTCATTAGGAGACAAAAGCCTGTCCATGCTCAGCTCAGCTTGATGCTATTGACAGCCCAACCTTTGCAGCAGATTTCTCTGGGTGTGAATTCCTGTCCCTGAAGTGTGCTTCATCCCCTCTAAACAGCAAACAACGAAACAAGTTAGCAGAGGAAACACTTCATTGACTGTGGGCTTTACCTTCTACCTCCACATAAACACCATCCAAGTCCTGAACAAACAAATCATCAGAGCAGACTTGGGGCGGAGGAAGACACGGGACAGCAAAACACTAAATACAGCCACATTTTCAGCGCTTCCAGCACTCAACCAGGCACGTAAATGTATGTTTCCCTAGGGTTTCCTAAGGAGGATTGAATTAGTGCTTTACAAACAGATGAAGTACATATCCAAACCTGGAGTTTCACAGGTTAAGGGTAAAAAGGTTGGTAGTATAATAGTGCGTATCCCCAGCATTTGCTCACGCGTAAGCAGGACTGACCAAGCATGAGCATAGAACCAGCTGTTAACTTGTTTTTCCTTTTCAAATGCTTTGTGTTTGACACTTTCTGCATGGCTTACTACAACAAGGAATCAATATTATTTTCTCTTTATGATTTCTTTAGCTTACAACTAAAAACTTTTGGAGAAGATCTGTTCATCATTCAGTGTATTTAGAAATTTGAGGACAAGCGCCTTCTAAACCTTTCTTCAAACACTGAATCTGACACACTTTAGAAGTGTTTCAGATGTTATAATGGTCCTTCCTAGCTCTCATCATAAAGAAGTCATAGCGGGTTCTGCCTCCCTGGCCCTCACTAGTCTTTCACGGTGTCAAAGGCTCACAGAGTGTGTCTTTGAATACATTATTCCTACCTTTAAAATGAAACTGTGGCTGTTGTGGCATTCATCCCCCAAATACTTCCTCTGACTGGTGTTTTGGTCCTTTAGTGCTTTACAGCTGGGGATAAATTTTTTGGCATGCTGAATCCAGCTCAATGCCACTGAATCTCTAATTAGCTCCAACTGACATGAGAGAAATCTTGGCTTCTCTGCACAGTCGATCTGGCTTTCCTTTACACTACACCTGGGATCTGGCACCTTGATGTTATTTAGGGTTATCAGACATCTTAGTTTAATTTAGCCTTTGGCTTGGGATCAGCTGTACTGGCTATTGCTGACCAACACATTTCTCTGCAGGGAGCAAATATGCATAGGCAACAGGGAGAGAAATATCAGCCACAGGAGATCTTGAAATGTGATCCTGCTGCCCTCTTTCCCTGTATTGTTAATGTCTTAACTCTCCCCCTTGTTATGTTTATCACTTGAAGCACAAGGAAGCATTTAGCACTGTATCTTAGGATGCGATTCAAATCCTTTGTTCACAATCACATCAAACATCATTTGTGTGGGGTACCAAAGACTAGTACGGTAAAATCAGTGCCCCCTTCTCTTGAGCTGACCCAGAGCCACAGGGATCAGGACAGTCCAGATATTCACTCTCCTCACAGACAAGTTTTTCTCAGACACTCATAAACCTTCCAGTAGCCCTTGCTCCGTCCTTTGTGTTCAAGAGGCTTTGGAAGATGCAATTGCTGAGCCTTTATGCAGAGCTTTGAGCAACACCTACCTATGGTCTTGAAGGACCATAAGTGGGAACCCAATTCAAAAGAAAGGAGGTCCAGAGATGGAAGATACATGACCTGCATCCCAAGCAATAAGCCCACCCTCTGTTCTGCCAGGAAAAGCCACAGTGAACTCAATAAATTTCACTTGGTCAAGACCAACACTTCCGGAGCAGAGGATAAACCAGTCCAACCTTAAGCCACGTTTTTAATTTACCCTTCCCAACAGCAAAACAACTCGTGTTCGTTAATGATGCACCTCCTGAACTCAAACATCCTCCTTTTCCAGCAGTCCCTGATGTTTCAGCTGACACATGGGGAGGATTCCTGCAGGCAGGACTCCCTCTGCAAAACAAGTGCCAACTACCAGGTGTGAGGAAAGAAGGCATTTCCCTTGTGCTTTTCAGTATGTCAGAATAAGCAAAGGCTAAGTCCTAGTCCTGGTCCTAGAACCACTCTATTTCTGCTCTGGACCTCTCACCTCTACAAGAAAGATTAGAATGCTGTTATGAGTACTAGAAAAATCCAGATCCCAGTGTACCAGCTCAAGTGTTTTCCCTTTAACTAAGGTTAAACTGTAAGGATGGAAAATCCAGAGTTTAAACAGAACCAAGAAAGCCTGTTGTTCAGTCATTTGCTTTGGATTTTTTCAGTGCCTTATTAGGAGATGATTGACAAAGAAGAAAATAAATAAAAGGAATAACAAATCCGTAGCCAGACTAACAGTGAGAAGGCAAGAAAGCAACAATTTTACAAGACTGATATATTGAAATGAACACAAACTCCACAGACATGACCTTTTAAAGTGTCACTTATACTGAGAGCATTGGCGTGGAACGGTGCTTTTGATTTGTGGTGTGATCAGAAACACTAAGAAAATGCAATCTGCACTTTGTCATCAGCTGAGGCCGATCAGCCTTTGCCAGTTAATTTAGAAAGACCCAGGATGTTCTGTACTGCAAGATAAGAGCGAACATCTGCCCTCCTTCACCTTAGCTGCCCACTGGATCCACAGGATCTCTTCAGGGGCTGTATAACATTGATGTAATTTTTCCAGCCACTCCCCAGCCTAAAACAAGTTTCCCACTTAAGTGCATAGAGCAAAGTGCATTAAAGCAAAGGGACCAGTGAAATGTGGTTTTTAGAACCCTTTTACCACTCTTTATGGACTTGAAAAAAAAGCTGCCCATCACTTCAAAAGGTGTGAAAAACGGGTGGGTTTTCAAATGCCAAGCAGGTGTCTTTATCACACAGATTTTTCTCTGGCCTCTTGCAGATTGCCTAAAAATGGAATAAAATTACAGTATTACAGCCTGCCATGGCTTCAAGACCCCATCCTCCAAACCCCGCCAGTGTGCCTGGATGACTTTGCCCACAGCACTACGAGCAATCCCTTTCTAAATTAAAAGGCAGGAGTGATACAAGTTTTTTTCCCCCCTTTTTTGTGCTCCTGAAGTATGAAGAGAAAATCCCGAGCACAAGTAGATAACCCGTGAATAATTCATCACCCCATGTTCTCTTCCAGATATAGAGACCCATGTGCAGATTCCTACATCTTTGAGTCTCTTGGGGGCTTGGATACAATTGAAAGACAGACTTATGCTAAATCTTATTTCAGCTCTTAGACCTGTGCTAGAAGCTTTCTCAGGCTGCAAGCAAATTCCCTGATGAGTTCTCTTCGCTTGTTCTTCCTTTCTTTTGCTTTGTACCAGAAGCTTAGACAAAATCACCCCCTACTTCACAACTCTTGCAAAAAGGAGTAAAACATAGAGAAATGTTTTACATTTACCCACAGAAATATGTCTCTCATCATAGATGTGCATTGCCTCAGGTTTAACTCTGTGGACACACAGCTTATTGCACAAAGGAGTATTACTAGAGTCTGCTTTGCATCACATAGGTCAGAAAAAGCCCAGAGTCCTTTCCTGGCCAATTTACTTCTTCATTTTACAGAAAGATGTTGGTTTGCATTAAAGGAATGGCAAAACATAGTGATAAAGTATTCCTTCAGTCTTTAAGCTGTCTAATATGATAGAGAATATTAATCAAAGCACAAAAGAGAAGCATATGCTTCCCCAGTTACAAATGTCATTAGAATTACTTTCCAGCTTTAGAAAGTTCTTTCCAAGTTGTATCTTGAGTGGTAGTTACTAAATTAGGCTGAAAGTCTTCCATCTATTCTATTTTCAACCTAGAAAACACATTAGTTAAATTTATCTCAGAATGATTTTTTTTATTCTTTAATCTCTTTTTAGTATCGATAAGTAAAAGAAAGGGGGAGTGATTTGGTTTTTATCCAGCAGTATACAGATTTGGAACCTTTTTCACAGTGCTTAAAGCTGTAAGTTTCAGAGGGCTTTTTTAACGAGAACTAAAGAAAGTTACAAGTATTTCAAGCAGCTCAAGGAAGAAAATGTGTTAAAAATAACAAAAATTAGGTCCAATCACTGTTCATTCCCAGCACTGCCAAGGGGATCACCTAAATATTTCCCTTTGCCACAGAGCTCACATAACCAAGAAATCTTCATAACAGCAATGAGAGTGTGCCACAAGAAGGACATTTATGGTGAGAAAAACACAACTCAGAGTACTTAGCTGAACCCATCTCCAAAGTGCAGTCTTTCAACTTAAGAGTCAATCACAAAGCAACTCCTAGCTTACAGCAGGAGTTGCTATCAACTTCCAGATAGACCAGGATTGGAAATATTTGCTTACAGGTTCGGAATGACTGAAAAGTGATGCTGCCCTGGGTCACAACATTATGCAAACATCTATGCTAGAGGGAGCACCTTACTGCTTACTGCTATCTGAACAGATACAGAAAAAAAGAGATTTCTCTTGCTGCTCATTTATAGTCTTCTTGAGACAGCACAAGGAAAGCCAGTATGAACACAAATAGCCAGTTGCATATATGTTTTTCCTGCTGACTGTATCTTGCTAATAACAGCACTCACACTACCACCAAATGCATTCACCATTCTCCTTACTCCATGTGGAGGGCTTGTGAGGTCATCAGTTTTCACACATGGAAAAAAAACCCAACCGGAATTCAGCACGAGGGAATTTGAGATTTGAGTTTATTTGGGAGCATGCCAGTTCAGGGAAGGAAGATAGGTCTTGTTTTAAGATGTGTTTATTTGCAATCATTACACCTATGCACACATTCAGTTATTAATGTGGGTATCATAAACAGGGTTCTGTGCACGCCTGTTTCTCTGGAAAGAAGCTGAGTGGAGAGGAAATGACAAAACATTTTCTAGAGTCCCTACTATGCTTGTAAAATTGACTATCCCAACTGTGAAATAATCCTTTGACTACTCCTGGATACCAGAGACAGAAGTTGTGGGTGTCAATACACTACCAGAATGTGTCTAAGTGTTAATTTCTATACAGCATTAACACCAGCAGCTTACTTTTACTCATACTTGAATGAGGCCTGCTGGGTCTATGTCATTAGGGCACCTTCACCAACCAGAGCCATGCTTGGTCCTCAGCCTGGCCATCCACATTGCCATGAGCAAGGGCAGGTACTTGGCAACCTGGTTATTAGTGGTTATTAGTGGAAATATTCCGTGCTGTATGAGTCAGCCCTGCTGAGTGCATGGGTATATTTAGGTGTATTACACCACGGCATAAGCAGGCTTGATCAAGACCGTATTGCTGCTTATCAAGCCAGAGTATCACTCGCCTGCTGTAGCAGAGATGATTTGAGGCTGATGATAGGGGCTGTGGGTGACCTTTAGGAACAATAGCTGGAGGTGCTCACAGCCAGGCTAACACATAACTCATTTAGCACACTACAAGTTTTACACAGCATAGGGAGAATTGTTATTTCAGAAAATCAGCAGGACATCAACAGGTACTCAGGGTCTGAACTCTTTCTGCACTTGTGAAACCCCCCAGGAGAGCCCCCAGCTGCAATTTAAAGCACTTAATTACAGTAGACACTCCTGGGTGATTCTGTGAGAATCAAGTAAAGATACATTTTCCCTTTCTGCCTGGACTGGAAGTGAAATGATCAGCTAAATCAGAGAACAATGACATGAAATCTTTTCCAATGGTCCATCTTAAAACTCCTTATACCTTCCAATAAATAAACAACACACTGTGCCTTGCAGTTTTTCTAATTTACCCCTATATTCTGATAATTAAATTATCAAACATTTGATGTGAGATTTAAAGCAAGAGAATTGGAACACATAAAGGAGAGAAAGCAAAAAACTAGAGCCAGCCAGTAAGTCAACAGGAATGACACCCTAAAGGAAGAATCTGAGATATCCATCTATATTTCACCTTCAAACTAGCAATACATCATTTCTCAATTAATTCTGAGAACCAAAAATATTAAGTATTGATTCCAATTAGCTCTGAGGTTTAATTAATTGTTTTCTTTCCTTAGGATTGCCAATGTAAAAGAGCAGTTTACAAGGCTGTGCTGTGCTGGTAACACAAAGCTGATAAGAACAGAGCAACTAATTAACTATGTGCAAAATAGATTTGAATCTTATTTGACTTTCAGCAGTATTAAATCTGTGCTCTCAGGGAAGCGCCAAGCAATCCAAGTAAACAATTCTGAGAGTTTTCTGATGAGAGCTTGTTGACAGAGAGAAAAAGTGGTTTTTTATAGTTGCACACCCAGAAGGTTTGTCCAGTGGCTGGGGTCTTAAGTCCTGGTCTGAATTCCTCACAGGATTACAGACCTCCTGAGGGCTTCTGCTCATCTCCCTTGGATACTGACTCCATCTAGTGTGGTACCTCAGTCCCATGGAGCACTTTGCTTTCTAGAGTCACCTGCCTCTTCACTCTCCTTTACTGCTTCATTCTTCAACTTAAGGTCCAGAAACATGGGTGGTAACTGAAATAAAGTCTTATTCCAAACATATGTCAGGGCAGGTATGTAATTCAAGCTACAAACAGTACCTACCTTGCCATTTCAAAAAATTCAGGTGCTGTAAATCCCCTGAGCTTCATGACTCCTGCACCATAGAAGTAGTCTGCATCTATTTTCTGCTCACCATAACCACACCAAATTACTAAGCAATCCCTGGCACTAGGTGAATAATTAGACAATTAAGAGTGATTTAGACAGCTGGGGTTTGCATGTGGATGTGTTTTAATGACAGACTGTACTGGAGCAAAGGAGTCTGATTTGAATTTCAGGCGTCTTCAGCTATTCTGCATATGCAAATCCCATCTCCACAGCAGCATTCACATGGATTTGCCCCTTAGAGGGGAGCAGGGAAGTAAAGCAGGTGAAGAAACACAACAGAATTTTCCACATTAGTGACTCAAATGCTCGGATGCTTTGTCTCCTGGTTGCAGTTTTCCCAAGACCATTGTTCTCATTATAAACAGTTGATTCAAACTTTGCAAGAGATTTCAAATCAAGCATTCCCGCCCCATCCCCTGCTGCTTTTGTCCCAATACACAGAGATGCTTAAAGCAAACCAGATGTGCCATCTAAGGCTGTTCTATGATAAAATCCTCAGAAGGCTCTTGCTCTCTCAGGCTGTCCTTCAGTATTAGAAGTGGCCAGTTCATTTTTGTATGTTATTATGCAAAATAAAATGACAGGCCAGTGTGCAGGTTAGATGATTTCCCTTCTCTAATGTGACTTTCACACTCTCCTGATGATATACAACTTTAATAAAAAGCATAAGAAGAAAGTTCAGCCGAGTCGGGTATGTGGCTCACAACTCAATCCCATTCTCCCCTCGGGCACTAATTTAAAACATATCCGAGGATACTGTCAATCCTCCAGCATGCTGAGAGCCTGGTGAAAATGCACACAAGGTCATAAACAGGCAATGTCATTTTGCATAAGGATTCCCGGGTGAGCTTCTTTTCCAGCACAAAGGCAGGATGCATTTGGCACAATTGGTAAAGACATACAAGGTGATACTAATTGGTTCTGTAGTAGTACTTTTAATACCTTAAACTTTCAGATAAGCATTTTTCCTCCCTAACTGCGGGAGTGCCAAGTGGCCCGAGAGGTCCATGACACAACTGAAAAGTCAGATACTCTGAAACTCAAGGTGTATCAGGTAATACCAAATTAAAACAGCACTGCCAGCCCACGAAAATCTCTCCTTGGGCTTGGCCAACCTTCAGCAGAAGCTGAAACTACACCAGGGATTTTCACAGCCCTTTGAAAAGCCCTGGGAAGCACAAACTGTACGTTACAACTACACCCTAACTATCCCCATCAGCCCAAGCACTCCAAGCGCATGCAGAGAACTTGGGTATGAGAAGGAGGCGATAGAAAAGGAAAGGGAAAGGAGAGAAGGAAGTAGCATAAGTAAGTGCAATATTTGCTTGTAATTGCTCAAATTATCTGAACTGCACTTTGCTGAATGCTACCATTCCCTGTAGTCCTCCCTTCCATCACTCCATCATCCAACCTTAATATTGCTAAATTCTTCATGCATATGTCAGCTCAGGTATAAAGACCTTCAGGACAAAGCATGGGCCAGGCATGCGCAAGACATCTCATCCCCCCACGTCTACAACCAGCCATGCAGAAAGTTCCCATTTGTCAGAGTGATTCAAATCCCTCATCAAAATTCAGCCAAATGGTGTTTGCAACATGATGACCCTCCTTTGGGTCATTATTATGTGAGGAAATAAATTGGAAAGAGAGAATTAAAAGACCCAGGTGAACGGTCAGACAATGGGAAGACTACAGTGATCCCAGTGCTGTCACGTACTTCATATTCCTCCTCAATGCTTTAAGGAACTGCCTTCTCTCCTTTCCAAAAGCCAAAACTCCCTCTAAAAGAATAAAAGCTTATGAAATTCCCCATAGAGAGAAAAGAAGGAAATTGTTTCATAAGAGGATGAGAGGCTGATTTTCACTCCAGCTCCAGTAGCACTGGGAATTAATGATTTCTATGGTATCACCTAACACAGGGGTTACAGTGAAGCAGCTATGCTAAAGCAAAGTCTACTGCCTCAAATCTCTTTTTTCCCCCAACATTGCAGTGCTGGCACCCTGGCATTATATAAATAGCCCTAAAAATACAATAAATTGCTCTCGGCATTATGTAAATGTAGGTAGAAATAAGGATCCTTGTCCCCGTCCCAAGAGAAGCAATACGAAGTGAACACAATAGGTGGGGATGGGTTAAAAAAAATGGTGAAACCAATATAGGCTGCTATCAGGACATAGCAATGAGGATTTTTTCTAGGTCTCAGGTAACAAAAGGCATGTCTATTTTAATACATAATCTCTTCAATGAATCACAGTGGGAGAAATCACAGATGCTCAAACTGAGGGTACAGAGGGTTAAGATCACAAAGTAATCTCATGCTGTTTCTGGTGACAGCATTTGTCTTTGCTTCACAGCACATTGGATTAAGCAATGAAATATGCAACTAAAATAATTTCCAACAGATTAGTTACTTCTTTTGTTTTGTTTTTCCAAATTAAAACTTTTTTTTTTTTTTTAAGAGTCTGGGGGAAAAAAAAATATCAGACAAAAAAACCCAACCAACTGACCAAAGTTCAGCCACAGTTCACTTATCCCAAAAAGAACAGAATTTGTTCTCCCGAGTCCCTCTTGAAAGGACATCTTGACATTTGTAAGGGAAACTATTTGGAGTTGTGAATGAAGTTATTTGCTTTCTCCAAATCTGAGATCTCACAGTTGTGAGAAATGGCAATAGGTACTGAACGGGCGGGCTCTATCCTAGGGTCTGTGGCAGAGGTTGGTCAAGACAGATGAGAACCAGACAAATAGATAAAGAAGAAATAAGGAAAGAAGCTTAGAGAGTGCAGGCACCATGGGCTTGCACGGCAACTCATCAGCAGCTGTCCAGCTGGGGCTCAAAACCTCAGTCCTGACAAACTGGAAATCACAACATTATCTTTGGTATTGGAAAGAGAAGAGGAGCTAAATAAGGATGAAAAATTCACAAGGAGGATTACAGAGTGACAAGTCAAGTGATGTTAATTGGTCTGTATATGTTTTGGTCTTTCTCTTGGCACAGAGGGCACAAAAGAGACCCAGCTGGTCAAGGGGCCTTTGTGTCACACCTTGGGGTTTTATCTTTTACCCAGTAAAGGTGAAGACAGGAGAAAATAAGCTGACAGCAAAGCTTCCTTATCACTCTCTCTTCACCCCTCTCCCTGTTCTCCTCCCCCTGTCCTGAGGCTATCTGGGAGCATTTGTATCCAAAAATATACAGACACGTTTAAAAAAGAAAAAGTCCAGAGGATCCAATATCATCCATCAAAGAGACAGCTCACGCTCATTCACATGACAATGGTGCTAACCTTATCCCCTGGCTGCTGCCCAGAAGTGACATAATGCTTCAAAATGTGTGTTTGTTTTAGAGGCTATTTACCACAGGAGGGGAGAGGGGGAGAGATGCAAAGGCAGGAAACTAGCTGGATTTGTGGGCACCATAGGCTGGATCCTTGGTCTATCATAGTCCATTTGCACAGCTCTGTGTTGCTTTTATGATCCATCAATACAGAGCTGAGCAAAAGGGTCTCTGTGCAAAGGATTTAAAGTCCTTTTGGATCCCAAATATATGGGAGCTGAATATGCATGCATGAGTAAGAGAGAATGATGCAAACAGGAAAGAAAGTATGAGCTGGCCACAATTCCTTCTTCAATGCCTGGACTGAGGTGACCCCATCTAGCAGCAAGAGATCACCTGTATCAGTCATCTTTCATTCCAAGACTGACTTTGTTTCTTCAGCATGAACTCTGGAGTAATTTAAAAGCAATGGGACATGCTCTTTAAGCACTTTTACGGTAAAAATAAGTGGTTAACTGTAGAGACATCGATCTGCATGAGCTTTGGTCTAATTAAGAACACTCCCCTCAGAAATCCCAAATGCAGACATGCTGCATTCACGCAAAGCAAAGCCAGATTCCTAATATGAAAATTACTTCAGCATCTTACCAGGTTAATCTGTGCCACTATAAAGCCTTCCTGCCAAATATAGGCTTCTCATCCAGATCTCTGTTGGAGGCGGTGTAGTCAAGCTGGTTGTTAAAGTCACAGCCAACTCCCAAACTGCTTGTCAAAGGGTAATTTCAGAGCACCCAGGTCCCTCCCAGGCCCTGCATAGGGCTTTCCAAGCTGTTTATCTTAGAGAAGATGGGGAGCAACTGAGACTCATCAATCCGCCACCCTGCCTCAGGGATAGGGGATGCAGGGACATCCTACCCACCCACAATGTCCATGTTAATGCAACTACATCACAGTCCATCCAGAGAGAATAGAACTTCAGTCCTTTACAAAATGCATCTGAATTTTACACACACATGCATATGTTTTGCTGTTGTCACACACAGCACTATGAGTAGCGTAACTTTAGGTGCCATCAAACAGGAAATGAGGTTTGCACTATTTACCCTGGAATAGATACATAGGGACCAAGAAACCAAGTGAAACCATTTAAGAATTATGGTTCTAAACACATTTCATGCAGATTTTACTAAATCCCTGTTTCCTAATTAGTACCATGTGAGAACAGAGAATGCTTTTGAAATTTCACAATATAATGAATTAATCACCCTTACATAATGATTTAAGCTCCAATATGTTTGCAACCAATAAATATTCAGAAAGCATAAAATGATGACCTGAATAGATCTGAAGTAAACGTATTCCATTTAGTGCTTCCCTGCCTTGATATGAGCAAAAAGAGAACCCCCGGGGTTTTCACCAAAGCACATTGGCTCTTGAGCAAACACACTCATTTTCTCTCCTCAGTTCTTGCACTCCTCTTTGCTAGTCAGAGGAACAGCTACCAAGAGAAGACATGTTGCCCTCTTCCTCCTTCATGGGGATTATGGACATGGTATCCTCGTAACAAGGCATATCTGGGTTGCAAACTTTACCAGGAGGAAGACATGATGTTAAATATGACTTAGGTGAAGAAGCACTGAGAGACCCTTCAGAGCAGTTTCATCTGACATTGCACTTCTTGAGCTGTACTCTCTGCAAAAAGACTTTGAGGAATAGGCTCTGCTGTAAGAATTTTGTAACTAACCAGATGAAAAAAGATGATGGGAATCAAAGGCAGGGAGAACAGGGCATAGAGAACCCAGTCCCTTACTCTAGAATTCACCAGCCTGCCCCTTCTCAGCATCTCCATCAGTACATGACACATCAAGACACGGTTGAGCACAAAAACCATTACCCTGATAATTCCTGACTTCTAATCACAATGGGACAATGAGCTTTTAGGAGGGGTATTTTTTTCTTTAGAAGGAGAATTTTCCACTATGAATTTAATAGCAAAAGCAGAATGAAAGCGTGGAAGTGAGTGAGCCAACTTCTTGAGTTACAACCCTGACAAGACAAATAGCTAGCCTCATTGTCTTAGGCTCCACAAAGAGAAATGTGCTCGATAAACTCTGACTTATTGCCTTATCCTCCCACTGCCTTTCAGAACAATTTTGCCTGGCTTTGTCCAAACAGACTGATATGACATGTAAAAATTACTCTTTTTTTTTCTTCTTTGAAAGTGTTGTGAAAGATTTTTTAAATCTGGCTTAAAAGTAGGGCAGAGGGAAAAAAAATAAAATCCATCCTTCAAAGAAGAGAAGTCAGTCCCTGAATCCAGCCTGGTTTGGGTACGCAGGCTGTAGAAGGTTACAGAAGGCCAGTGTAACATATAAAATCTCCCTAGAACACTAATCTATGCCTAGCAATTTGAAGAGATAAGACTATGATAACACATTGGCTGGCTGTGATTGCCCAAGGAAAAACATCTCCTTCATAATAATCTTATTATAGGCTAGTAGAGCTATTCTTGTGCCTATTCTTTGTGCTGAGCAATTTATTTTTATGGCTAGTAAAAGGAAATAAATTTCTCAGAAATAGCTCCTTGGTGAATTGGGGTCTGTGTATCTCATTTGACGTTTATAGATAAGCAAAAGGTCAACTGAATGTTATGTCTTTTATTGCACGGCCTGTTAAGCCTTCTCATAACAGGAAGAAATAATACAACCGCTCCACCGTTCCCCTCCAAGAGCCTTATTTGAGGGAAGCCTTCTGTTTTGTGAGGTTGGAGCAAGACACAGAAGATCAGTCTCTTGTCACAGGGCATTTGTCTTGCCTGCAAGATTTAATAGACTGCACAAGATTAGATGTAGTAGATATTGCTATTGTGAAAAAAATCCCAGCAAGAAACACTCTGGACCCTCCAGCATTCTCATGTGTTCTCGTCATGCTTAGATACACCCAATATCACAAACCTACTAGATAGTGCTGGGTGTCTTCTGTGGAGTTCTCCATTCCTGGCTACAAGAAGGTACAGCACATGGAAGCACATCCCCTCTCATGTATGCTAGATGTAAAGCTGGGATCCTTACAGCACTCCATTGCTCCATTTTTACCTGCTGAGAGTCGCCCCACCGAATTACAGCTCACTCTTTTCCTACTTTACCCTTTCTTCTGCTGCACTTGGAATAACAGGGGCCATGATCCCAACTGACCTTTAAGAGAAGGTGTGAAAATGGTTAATGCAGCAAGTGGGGCTGCAAAACCTCACAGCAGGGTACTGCACTTGCTGGGGTAAGGAAAGAACAAGAAAAAAGGAACAAAAACTACCCCCAAACAAAACCACTTTCTGGAAAGAGCAGTTCCTGTGAACACCTAGCAGTGCGTTCTTGACATTTTGAGTATGTTCACAAGAATAAGGGTGTGCAGAGGGCAACGACTGCCAGAGCCTGGTATTTCCAAGCTGCGCTGTGTTTTCTTTGTGGACATAAAACAAAAATACAGGCTGAACAGATCCAACAGTATTTCATTACATATGCACAGCTCTCATTCCACTGTCATCCCATCTTCCGTTTAGGATTCCTTGCCATGAGGTCTCCCCTCTGCCCTTAGGTTCTCTTCTTTTTAGAACTGCCTCATCCTCTTCATGCACCAGCACCCATGATCTATATGAGTAGAGCATAGCTCATTAGTGCTCACTGAATCCTCTGATCCAGTGTTTGTCCAAACCCAGGTGGAGAAGCAATGCAGAAAAGAAGGTCTCATATTTTTTGAGAGTTAATAAAACCATGGTGCATATTTTCTTTATGATCTTGCTGCAGTGCTGAAGATACAAGCCACAACTATCTCTGCCAGAAGTTCTGCCAGTTTCATAAACACAATGATTCTCCTGCTAATAAAACTGTTCGAGGAAAACAGGCCTTGCACTTCCACCTTTCTCTGATAGATCTGACCTGCATATCCCTGAGTCTATAGAGGCACAGGGAAAGCAGATGAAATATGACTGAGACCCTATTTCTGAAGAAATCACAGCCTAACCTCACTTTAGATGTAGTTAAATATTCCTGCTGGGTGCTTGAAGCTAACCAGAGAATGCATTTCTCAAATAGCTTTTTAGCATCAATTTTGCCCTAGAATGCCTATTTCATTTGTGTGTCTGTATTGTTCACATGGCTCAGCATCTGCATCCTGCACCCTTCCTGCTCTCCTTTCTCATTTAGCGCTTGGGATCTGAATTATGTACCAGTTGTGCTGCTAAAATGAGCTCTTAGAAATAACCTTTTCCTCATGCACTGAAGCAGTTACAATTCCCTGACATAACTCATCTAATCATCACCTCAATGAGCAGGGCTTAATCTAAATGCATGTACTGAGCACCTGCCACATGTACTCTTCATTTATCTTACACAGCTTTGCATTAAAGCCTAGCATGGACCTTTGATACATTATAGATGACTATATCAGGCTATACATGGCGTAAATCAGGACCAGCCACTCAAAGGACATTACAATTATCTCTTCATTGATACACAGCTTTAATTAAGCTATTCTTCCATGAGGGATTAACAATCAGATCCTATGCTATATATGGCAAGAACATGAAATGCAAAGCCCTGATTATTTTGGCACTCTCAGATCACTCGAGCTGAAAAATTAAAATGCCTTGGAAGGAAGAGCTCATTGTAACAGAGACTGTGTTACCTGCCAGTGAAACTGACTGCATGTTCACTGCAATCAAACATCCCCAAGACAAGCCTGAATCTTTTAACAGGGGAAGAACAGAGTTCCCTGTTGACTTGGCTAAGCTGACTACATTTCACACAAGAGTTCAGGCATTCCCCCCTCCTCTTGTCTTTGATTTAAAGATAGTCTGTAAGTGGAAGAGTTTAGCTTATCTAATCTGTTAAGGGTTGGTTTTTATATACATCTTTAATTATGCTGTTGCCTTACCAAGCAGCTTTCACTTCCTTAAGGAACAAAATGGCTGAGGTCTAATGGGCTTGTTTTTCCAGCTCTCACCACTGAGGAAGAATCCTGGCTGCAGGCTCTGTATCTGCAGAAGGGCTGCAGATTGCACTGCAATTTTCCAATTCAGCCCTTAGAACAGTGATCATGACTCACGGTAACAGGCTTCCACAGTGCACATGTGGACAAAAAACTGACTAAAACCAGGCCCACAAAAGCCTTCCATGCTCAAGTCCTTTCACTTGACTCCTTGTCACCAACGCACAGGGCACAGCAGGAGCCCAGGGTGGCTTTTAGGCTGCACACTGGCCTGTTGAAGCACAACATAGTTTTATGCATCACCTTGAATGGCAGAGGTGACTGTCTTGGTTCTCTTTCTGGCTCCAGAGCCCCTTTCTGTACAGGCTCTTTGCAACAGAGCACCCATGGCTGCCTGGCATCCACGTGGTCAGAAAGACCAAGCTGTTCTGAAAAGGAATTCTAAACCAGGCTCTCAAATACAGCTGCTAAGGAGTAACATCCACAGACTCGGCCTCAGAGAAGACGCTGCATGGCACCATCCAACAGAACATCATTCGGTAAAGGCACTTGTATACATACCTTGCGGTTTAGCTCAGCCGCTGGCAATCAGATGAACTCTTTGCATTTCAGCATGTTCACTGTCCAACTCTACCTCTGCCACACATGCTTTTCCCCATTCCCTATAGCTGACAGTCAATAAAGCTTTTTCGTTAATGATGGGTTTAATTTCATGAAGCTGCAGTCATAAGATGTAATAAGAAATGTAATTAAAATTCTATGGCAACACTATTCACTAACTGCACAAGTTTATTGGGCATAAAAATCCATAAAAGCTACCAATATCAGTGTAATGGACTATGGAAACTTACAGATTCAGAGAAAATAAAGCCATCTCAAGTGATACAGTCTGCTACTAAGGAAGGTTAAACATATTTTATGTTTTCAGCACTCAAACCAGGACTTGTCAAACCAAAGCAACAAGCTGGTTCCTCTCAGAGTTGCCCCTTAAGCATCCCTGCAAGTTCTTTCGCAGCCTGCTTCCTCCCTGCTCAAGAAACTTCTAAGTCCTCGCCTGTGACTTGATTCCCCTCTTTTTTATAGGTACCCTATTTTCCTTAAAGAAATCTTAATCACATGCTCCTTAGTCACGCATGTAGTGTCCTTCATCCTGGATATGAACAAAGGAACAGAGGAGAACTAATCTGAGTCATTCCTCAGCCCATGTTTGTTCCAAGTCAGGAGGCAGATACCCACACTAGTTTTTTGCATGTTGAATAGCTAACAAAGTCCATAGGATCATTCACAACAAACAGAGAAGTACACACAGTCAGGATACTGCTCAGCACTGACTGCTGTTAAGGTTTTTGGGTTCTTCAGCATAATACAGGAAAGATGAAGCATCCTTTTTACTAGAAGGGTGTTTGGGGCAGAAGTGAGGCAAAGTAGAGTAGTGAATATGATGCACATGGAAGAAAGTTCACTTATCAAATTTAAGCTTAACTATAAATCACAATGACTAGCTTTTCAGGGTATGGGAGCTGATCTCACATACTGTCTTCTGAAGGCCCCACTCCAAAACATGAAGGACACTCATTTCTTTAATAAAAGCTTTTCACCAAAGGGGGCATTGCATATGCCTGCATATTCAGCGCACACTCAGAAATGTGCTAAAAGCAGTCCAGTTAAACCATCCCAGTACAAACGATGTACCTTTCTGGATATTACCATTGATGGGCAAGAGATAAGCATTTTATTTTGGTGATAGGAAGCAGACAGTAGTACTTCAGAAGGGCATACAAGCTGAAGGACACAACAAGCAAACTAGAAAAGGCCCACACATGCGCACAGAAGAAAACTAAATCCACCAAAAACCCCAACACATCTCTTAGCTGTGAATTTCCATGGCCAGCAGAGCTATGTAAATACCACTGTACTGACAGTCAACTGGTCCCTGTGGCATTGATGGAAATTATATATAACTCTAGTAATGCTAATGATTTTCTGCTAATTTGCAGTAGCATTACAAAATGTAAAACTTCCTTTCTCACATCAGTGACTATATGTACCTCTCATCACTCTGAAAACTGAGTATGGTCTTCTCCCAGAATAAATGGAGCAGAAAAAACAGGTGCTTCAAAAGGGTCAACTCCGCATTTTCCAATATATACATAAATTCATAAAGGCAAACCAGATTATTTTTCATTTATAATAAATGCAATAAAAGACTCTTTCTTGCCTCACACAGTATTTTTAATTCCATAAAGGAGAGAATGTTAAAAAGGAAAGGGAAGACAAAGCCACGTCATTTTAACAAAAGCAGCTATTACACAGATTGCCAAAATTGAAGCCAACAAATACTGTACATAAACAAGCGGAATACACTTCCACCTTCTCTAAGTAGACATCTGGGCACATATCTCAGACATTAGCATCAACAGATGTGTAGAATTCTCTACATTTACTGCAGGATTTGTGTTTTGTTGTTGTTTTGGGGTGGGTTCTTGTTTCATTGGGTATTTTTAAAGCTCATTTGCTTTGCTTAAGAAGAAGACAAGAAGGTTGTGAAAGGTTTCAGAACCAAGTGGTTGTCAAATGCCCAGCATAAATCATACTGACAGGGCAACATAGAATGATGATTTTGCTCTCCCCCATCACCAGCTTCTACCGAGATCAATATTAATTTCCAAACGTTTGGAGTAAATGTACATAAAATTGTTCCAGTACCATAAACATTCCTTTCATTGTTTTCTTCCCCCTTCTTTTCCCCCAGATGCCATTTGAATGGGGCTCTGCAAGCCCTCCTCCATTTGACACTCTGCTTCCCCAAGCAGGCTGTCAGTATTTGATTAATGGTTCAGATCATGCACACCACACTTGCCAAAGACACGAAATACTCTCTGTTCAGCTCTGACTTTGCAATGCACATTCTCCCTCTGATAAGCTGCTTGCAATCCCACAGTCTATTTTCATGCCTTGCTCACCACGAGACCTGTGAAATTTCTCCCCAGCAGTCAAGCCACAGGCTGAGGTTTTTCATGGCAGGTGGCCCAATTTTGTTATTGTTTAAACTGCACAATGATGTGGATGGAACCACATTGGTCACGTATTGTACATGAGTGTTATATACATAAAAAAAATAATAACATTCCCATGGTGTTAGAGTTCCTCTTGAAATTGTATATGGAAAATTAATATGTGTGTGTCTAAAATTGTCTTTATGTACAGAAAAACATACAGAGTTATTGTAGAAGAAATATATGGGGTGATCTATATTTTTATTGCTACTTGGACTGCAGGGATTTTGATCTAAGACTTTTTCTTTAGGCAGCGATCTAGTAAATGAGATTAATCAGAGTCCTTGGAAACAATAGTTCAGATGGTAGGTGGAGAAGAGTTGTGCATGTCTGCGGAACTGAATCTGAGCAGTAACACAGTCCAGGTTTTCATGACATACTCCTTCTTCCCAATCAGGTCAGAACCATGGAGTGTGGGAACTGCTTTCATTTGCTTTAGGATTTTTGCTTCTGGACACATACACTTATCTCAAGGATCTTCTGTTCCAGAAGGTCAGAAACTTAAATGAATAAATCCAGCTGGAAGAAGCTTTGGCACTTGGATAAGTACTGCCTGGCTTGATATAAGAGGGACTGAACTCCACAATTAAAGTTCCAAAAGCTGATTGCACTAAAATCATTATAGCTAGAAATAATAACGCTGTGAAGGTCCTAAAGTAGACATAATAATTTGCTGGAGAACCACTTCACAGTTACAGAGAGGAAGACTGGCGCAGGAAAAAAGAGAAAAGTCATTGATTTTCCCTTTTATTCCTCATTATTGTCCCTCATACTTTTAATGGAAACAAAACTCTAAAGGCTGATCTGTGCTATAAAGCCAGTTCCAGCATAAGCATTTAAAGACAGTGGAGTCGCAAACATTTAACACTAATGAAACTGAGCATAACCCCATCCTCAGGCTTCTCAAACAGCTGGATTAAATTCTGTTTCACACTTGACAGAGAACATTCTGAGAGTCTATTCTGTTCTTCAATTTTCACTAATTCTTAAGTTTTCTAGGAACCATCTGGAACATGTGCTGCTCTTTACTTCTTCATGGATGATGGAGGTCCAGAAGGGCACAAGCATGTGACTTTTACTGACTGTTGTAAAAGTATGTAAGAACATACCTGAAACTCTGAAAGCTGTCCTATTGGAAAGCAGGATCAGCTATTCCCTTTTTTTTCAGAACAAAAAAACTAAGGAACCTTAAATTCATTTATCAAGCACTGGACTTAACATATGCAAGAAAAGATAAAGATTTCTGTAGAAATATATCCTAAAGTGTGGAACCCATTGCCATGGGATGTTTTACGCAGCAAAGCAGCGAGGAGTGCAGCTTTTGGCACTTTGCTATGATATAAATCAAACACTATTTATTTTCTCAATCTCCTTAGTTTTCATCAGCCCTTTGGTAGTCTGAGCCAATTCAGCCATCTCAGAAAACAATGACAGGAATGCTGAGAGCTTCCAGCTCTCCCCTGCAGTCTTTTCCACCCTCCAGCTCCAGAAACTCACCTAGACTAAATGTTTACAGGACAAAAGAGTTGTCAGACACTTATCCTTTGCCATCTGGCAGAAATTTGCACCCCCCAAAATAATCTCTTTTTAGGAGTTCAAATACAAAGTTCAAAGGAAAAACTAGGAATAAACAACATATTTCACCAGGTATTGAAACCCCCTGAGAATTTCAGCATTACCTGATTTCATCTTGAAAACATAAATCTCCACAGGTTTATACCAAGGTTCAGGGCTTTGCTGGGACAAACAGACTTTTCACAGATTTTTCACACCAATTTCACACGATCCCCATAAACAGCACTGATGAGCTTTTCAGAAGGAGAAAACAGACCTGAAAATCCTAGCACTTGAGGACACTTACAGTTTAAATCTCTGCCTACTTTTGAACTGCTTCTATTCAACTTCCTGTCTATAACAGGCTAAGATGAATCAGTACATGCTCAAGAAGACAGCATGGTAGATGTCTGGGTAAAGATGTGTATTTGGGAGGCAGATTCTTGCTCTGTGCAACTCAGTGGAAATGCAAGTTTTTAATTCTTTGACACTTGTTAGCTCATTATTTGTAGATGAGATATTTCCAAGACCAAAACTCTCACAAGACAGCCCAAATCCTAAAATCCTGGCCTTCCTGCATGGGTCATTTTATTATTCATTAGTACTTGCACCTCTGAAGTTCAAATTAGAAATCTATAGGTCTTCAAGAAGGAGTCATTCACACTTTATTATATGGCCAAGACTTAGGGTCTTGACAGACTTATGTCCCTCCAAGACACTTATTTTTGAATATCTAAAATCCAAACTTTATAGTACCTTTTAAAAGCAAACTGCTGCTTTGTATTCTACCTATCACCCCCAGTTATTAAGAGTTTACGTGTACTTTGATTTATTATCACAAAAAGGCAGTGAAGATAAAAATACTCTTAAAGGTTTATTAATATTCACATCACTTGACATTTGTGCAGAAGCCTTGTCTTAAGCTAACAGAACATTATCAAGCTTAACCTTGTGATTTTACGCTGTTAGCAAATGAATGAATTTAATGGTTTTAAACCCTTATCAACTGCTCTTCAGTCCCTGCCTTTAGAGCATGATCTGCATCAAATGCTGCTGCAGATGTCCTCTAAGTGACCTCAAAGGGAATCCAAGTAGGCAGAGAGCTCATTTTGAGAAGCACAACAACTTGTTTTGTAGATTCAAGTGAAAAGAGACATTAAAGCAAAGAGGATTACCTGGGGTTGCCTGGGGAGGGTGATGCCTCAGTCACCTCCTACAAACCAATTTCTTTCAAAGCATGATACAGTGCAGGTTTACTACTGAAATAAATGCCCTGTCCTACATACTTGAAAAGGGGAAAGAGCAGTCAGCTGTGTCATTTGTATCAATTGAAGAACCTGAAGGTGTGGGTTTTTGCAGGAAACAGGAGCCTCAGGGGATTAGAAAGAGAAATTAAGTATTTCCCATATGGGTTCTTAACCTGCTTATTGAGCAGATCCATATCAACAAAACCTGTTTTCCTAGTTCTAGTGACTTAAAATTAGTTGTATAAGCCTAGTTTCTAAAGCCCCAGTATTAGCTATACAAGCTTGAGTGGCATCTTCTCACTGATATGCTCAGCAAAAAGAAGCAAGAGTTATCTCGGAACAGTGACAGAATTGCAGTTCCTGTGGCCTCCCCTTCCTTGTGCCTCAGTATAGCTTGGAAGAAACAAAAATAAAGAGTTTTTTTGAGCAATTGTCAGTCAACACTTTCTGCTGCAGCAGAACCATCAAGAAAATAAGACGCAGGTAGCATTATTCCTGGTAAACAAGAAAGAAATATTGACTCACTAATGAATTCTGTGCAATGAGTTCTTCTCTCATTAATGTTGCACCCCAAGGCTCCATCAGACAGATCAAACAACACTGCAGCCTGAAAGTGATATACAAAGACCATAATAAGAGCATTCTCTAATTTCTTGGTGGGGTAGGAAGCATTAGGACAAAGGAACACAGACATCTTAGGACCATGCTTGTCTTTTTGTTTTAAGTTATAGCAGTATATGCTGTTGTTTTCTGGCCACAGAATGTTATAATAGCATATCTTCTCCCTCTTGTTTAAGTACAGAAAAACCTGAAGGATGGGTAGGTGTGGGGTTTCTCATCCTTCCCAGACTTTTAGGCCAGAAAAAAGAGCCACAGCTGTGATGTTCTCTTTCAGAACAGAAGTTAGTAAACTGTATGCAGTCATTTCTCTATCAAAATCACAGCTACTGTTCTGCTGTTCAACTCAGGTTTTTTTATATGGAGGAGGGAAGATCCACAGCAGATCTAGGTGAGTGGTTAGTTACCTTCAGTGTTAAAGATAGCAGTGGGTTGACTTCAGCCAGCTTTACCTTCCAAACACTGGATATCTTCACATGATCTCCCCAACATCTCTGGATTAATAGAGCTGTCTACTATCTGTTAGTGGATCAAAATCACCTTTTAACCTCCTCTTCAATAAACTCAATAGATTGAGGGAAAGCAACATTTAGCTTTCTCAAAAGAGTGTGAAAAAATACCAGTCCTTTCACATCCCCAGAACAGGGTTTATGCAGATGTGATCAGAGGCAGGCATTGTACCAGTCCCACAGTCAAAGTATCCAATACAAGCTAGTTGGGAAATTGGCAAAAATAGGGAATTAAATGGAAAATTTAAGGTTGTCTAATGAATATTCCTTTCTTCTTTAGATATTCAGCCTTAGTTGGCTCCCAATACAATATCTCCCAGTATTTGAAAGGCTCTTCGAGCAATGGCAGAAACAACGTGCTTTTTTAAATATTTTTTTGTACTTTCATATCCATTTTTAAAAGCAAAAATAATGGCAATGTATAAGCACCATGAAAGTAGAAAAAAAAGGAAAAACTAATCTTTTCAGTCCATTCCGGTAACCTATAGAACCATACAAAGCAATAGGGAATTATGCCAATGGAGATGCTCTGTTTATGATTCAAAAAGCCTAGAGCAACTGCATCCCTTTAGACTCAAGGGGGACCATTCTCTACTCACTTGCTTACTAAAATTACAAATAGTTGGCTGAACTAGCAGCCACCTGCAGCTCAGCTGTGTATGAATCTAGGGCCTATTACTGTATTTTTAGACAAATACACTCATAAAACCTCAGACTATCTAACATGAAATCACCTTTCAAAGCAAAGACAAAAAAAACCAATGATATTATTACCATTTAAGAGAGCCTAAATGTTTCATGGTTGTTTTGAATACTGGTGAACTCAAGAGAACAGGCTGATTTCCAAGTATTTTCTCAGTTATCTTCTATGATTGACATGAACAAAACCAATTGCCAGCTTCAGAACTAACCTCACAATTTACTTATAAGATTTCGCCATCATTGTGTAAACACAGCTGAGAACCAATTATCAGAATTAATAATCAAGTTCCTGGTATATGAATATGTATACAGCTTTCATTACTTTAATATTCTAGTCTTATCATTCCCTGAGTCCCAGAATATTTCTGCCAACGAACATGTTCATTCAAGTACTTGCAGAGAGCCAGCATGCAAAGGGCATGAGAACCAGTAAAGTAAATTAATTTAGGAAGAGGAACAAGGAGAAAGAAAACCAGCTTGCTTGATGAGCACTCATCACACTATTTACTTTTCCTTCCACTTCTTCCAAAGTATTTATCACATCCTTTCACTTTCTTGCTACAGCAGAATCTTAAAAACACTATCATCAATGAAAGCAGCTGCAAGGGGGAGAGAAGAAGCAGAAGGTGGAAAGAGCCCCAACACTGCATGATTTGTTTCAAGATAGGGTTGCTTCCGACGATTAATGAGTATATCATGCTCAAAGGTGAGACTCATCATGACTGTTACCTTTAATAACCCTGCTTCCTCACAAGAGCCCTCGGTGCTGAGCATGATTCTGTGAGCCAGCAGCTTGAATTATTCATGAGGGCTGGTGGAAAACAATCACCCGCTCTGGCATTAATGGTCTAGAAAGAGCTGTTTTTGACAAAGCCATTTAATACCAACAATAAAATAAATAAATTGGTAAGGAGAGGGAGGCAGGGAACATAATAATGATGCAACACACCCTAGAAAACATTGGTTTCTTAGACTGAAGATCATAACTTCTTCCATCAAGTTCCTCACAAATCTAGCAGAAGAAAACGTGTAGAGGCAAAAGGAAGATATTCTAGGAAACTGCATCTCTATTCTGAGCAGAGAAGGAGGCTTGGAAATTCTGAATTTTCTTAGGTCTTCTTTATGCAATAATAAAAAAAGATTCAGAGGGGAAATTGCAAGAGATCTTCCACTCCATCTCCATCATAGTCTTGGTGGATTTCCATGGCAAAGTTCTACACAAAAAAATTGACACTTTTTCTCTCCTCACACAAAATAAGGACATTTGATCTCACATACCACACCAAGGACTCAAAATTTAAAGTCCAGGCAAGAGTTTGAGATTTTTAAGTGAAGAATTTTTTATTATGCATTTAGCTAGACTAGACAGTTGAAGTACATCTATCAGGTCTGCTTCATACCAACGTAGAAAAGACCAGCTTTGTAAATGGTGGCATTTTGCAGTGTTTTCTTCTGTCCAGGACCTTCCAAACCATTTTGAAAGTGTGACTTTTTTTAAGAAAAAAAAAAAATAGTACTCTGCAATGGTGGCCTTTGAGTTTCCCAGCTCTTGTCAGGAAATAATGTCAGATTTAGTCTTCATTTTAATCTCCACAAAACATGCTGCAATTGGGAGGTAAGATTCCAAAAAGGCAAAGAAAATAAATATTAAGCAGTTGCTTGGATAAAAACCAAGCCTACACTTAGCACACTGCTCATGTCACATTTCATTTCTTTCCAGGAAAACTTCTTTTGTAAAACAGGAGGGAAAAAAAACCCAAATATTTGTACTTTTTGTTTAATGATAAAATCACTGGCATGGGAATTGTTCAGATATTTATCACTGAAGCTTTTCCCATATTCAGGAACCAGAGACCAGCATCTTCTAGAGGTCACTCTATTCATCCCCTACCCCAGAGAAGGGTTGATCATAATTGTCATCCATAGGGATAATGTCCATCCTGCTCTTGGAGACCTTCTCTGTGAGCAGCTCTAGCATCACCACATCTTATCTTTCTCATCTTTTCCAGTCTTCTAATCAACCTAAGTCACCAGATCCACAAGCAAAGATATTATTGAGTATCACAAGTACCACAACTACTAGTGCCAAGAATAAATTATAGCATTAATATCAGTTCATTTGCACCACAGGCCAAATTAGAACTATGTGGCCTTCTGAATCTTACTCCAACAGACCTGAATTCAGTAAAGCTTTCCAGCATGTAGTTAAATTAACAGGCTATTTTTCACCACCATCCAGGCAAAACAATTCAGCACATGCTTAATTTCAAGCACACACCTAAAACTTACTGCTAATAGCAAGACTAAAGTGTTTATTGTATTTTGATGAACCAAGCTGTCATGTACAGATCTAACCATTAGCATATGAGCCAGCAGGATTATTCATGTTGTAAAGTCATACACCTGTTAAGTGTTTTATTGGACTGAGGGCATAATTAGTGCAAAATGTAGCTATATTTATTTAATTACAAGCAGGACTAATGACTAAAATTATTTTTAAAATAACAGGATATTTCCAGAGGCCAATTGTGAAATTAACTCTTACTCCAAGATCTAATTCTGCATCCTCTTTAAATTCAAAGGGAGACAAAACAACTGCTGTGTTTTTCTCAGTCCCACAGAAATCATACTTGAATCAAGTTATCTTTTGTATTTATCAGCCAAACAACTCTGTCAACTGTCCAACAACTGCAGCAGCCCCAGGAGCTTTTTTAAACCAGCTGATGAATGACTGGTTAAATAAATCTGCTACAGTTATTCTGGTAATGAAAAACATAAATGACAGCATGTCTTCCCCAACACAAGCTAAATCCTATTTGCTGCTTTTTGGTAATGGGAGATATTGTGTTTCTTTAATAGTGAGGATTTGTTTGTGTGGGTAATTGCAGAACTCAAAATAGCTAAAGAATCTTTTTTGTTTCCCAAGATAGGATCTTAAAAAGTTCACATACATACTGCCCTGTCTTATCATAATGTAACATTTCGCTTAATGAAACTCAAGAATGACTTAAGCATCACTGAATTTATAGACGTTTTTTGTGTTAAGAAACAGACATGAGCTCAGACTTTGACCATAATGAATAGGAGAAAGAGCATGAACAAACAGCTATTTATATGAAGGCAGTGTCTCCAACAAAAAGCTACAAGGTCTTTGGGTCAAACTCTCAGCTGATGTAAATGTCTTTTTAGATTTTATTAGAAATAAGTTTCAATAAAACACACAGCAAGGTGTCAAGACACAGCCCTCAAAATCATCTCTTCCATAATCCATCTGTAACCTGTCATGTCTCTGGAAGAGACAGAAAAACAGGATGTCTTTCATCCTACCAGAATAACTTTCTGATAAGTCTATGGACCACAAATAAGTTAAGAACCGTTATGCTCCTCTCATTCCAGTATCATAAATTCTGTGCTCAGTCATCAGGTCAAAGAGATTCATCTCAGGAAAAAGCTGTTGTTTCTCCATCCTCTGGGACGTGTGGCTTGATTTAGATTAATTTTTAATTGTTAGAAAGACAATATGAAATAAAGAAAACACTAGGGCATTTGTATGGAGGTGGATTTTCTCTAGGAATAACATACATCCATCATATGTGTAGGGAACAAATAAAGAGTTGAAGCTTTTTCATGTTGCCTTGACAGGCCCAATCTACCATCATCTCTGCAGATCTTTGAATCCAGAAAGAAGGGTATCGAGGATCACTTAAGCATGTTTTGACATACATTTTGAATCAGCACTTCTACTTCGTGATTTTGTGCATTCTGCAAGTGTTTCTACAAGCCTGGCTACGTAAAGCTCTACATGGCTATATTAAACAAAAAGCAGAGAACAAGATTCATGGCTACATGAGCCTCATTTTAAAGCTGAAGTAGTTTTATGAGCAGAAAACATCCCTGGAGTTTAGAAGAGTTTCATGGTAAGGATGCAGAAGTAAGGCATAAGCAATGGTTAACTGAATCAAAGGGATAAGGAAATTTCAGTCCTGCTTTGTGAATAAACAATCACAGCAAACCTTTTACAAGCAGAATAGGAATTGAGATTTGCTCAAAAACATTTGTCTGGCAATTTTGGCTAGGCAGCCACCCATAAAAGCACAATCAGATCTCAAGCAGTTCACCGGTCAAGAAACCCCTGAATGAATGCCATCCAGGTATACTTAGTTCATAAGAAGGTGATGTTATTCAGTCTGTTAAGTGTTTAGGAAAATCTTATTTGCCAATCTTATGGTCCTTGAGGGATAAAATTGTTTATTTGTTTTAGACTATGCAAAGTTATATTTACTTGCAATAAACCTTGCAATACCATGGACAGAGACCATATATTTAGGAAAATGGGGAGAAAAAGGTTGGCCACAGTCCCAATGACCTGCTCAATTCTTCTCATACTTTGTTGGGACTCAGAATATTATTGTCATTAGTAAATTCTGATGCAATGTTATTTTACCATCATCAATAAAGTTGTGGCCACAAAAAAGCAAAGGAAAAGTTGTCATTGATTTTACTGGGGCTTGAACTATAAAAGACTTCTAAGACACAAAAATACTGAAGCACTGAGATGAGCTAAAATTGTTCACAGCAGAGTCATGGGTGAAATGGACTGAAGAATTCAAGCCTCTGCAGCTTAATGTTACAGAGAGAAAAGGCTCTGGCAGAAGCACATGTGAAGGGAGCATGTTATAACACCAGCTACACAAGTGTGCTTACATTAAAACATGGAGACCTTTTTCCTTTTTAAACAATGAAAAAAGAGTTTAAATTTTAGTACACAAAAAAAGCATGGGTTTGGTTATTAGCATTTTGTGGTGGGGTTTTTTTTTTTTTTTCAACTTCTTCCAAGGATGATCAAGGTCAGTCTGCAAGGTCTGGGGAGCTAAATCAAATGCAAATTAAAACATGAACGCACAGAAGATCATAATATTCAATAAGGCAACTTTGGAAATAGTGTAAGTGAATTAGAGGGTTGCAGGCATAATTCATTTTCGACGGATAATGTAAAGCTATGGGGGGAAGGAAATGCTTGTGCATTTACAAAGCACAGAGTAGGCTCAGAATTAGAAACTAGATAGATGGATTTAGCAGGTAACACATAATGCATCCCTGAGATGACTAAATTTCCCTGAGCAATGAACCAATTCTTGCACCTGTGCAACAGGGTTATGAAACCCTGGGGAATGAAATACCCTGTCTGGAAGTTAAAATGTGTTATTACATATGCAATATTTAATTCATGAATATATGTGTAAAGAGAACTATTTTCCATAAAATTGCAGCTGTGTTTCGAGACTAGCATTCCAATAAAAAGAGAGAACAAACTCCAGCAAGTCAGAGGTAACAACATGCCCTCTGATGGCATCATGCTGATACAGAGTCCTCACAAGAACAGCAAAATCAAAGCACATCTGTACCTACAGCAAAGAACAGGTACTAGTAAGAGGAAAAATAATGATTGTAGTGGTATAAGATGTCTTAAAACTTGTCTGGTACTGAATTCCCCCGCTATTCGTACTTATAAAAATACCAAAAGTGAGCAAGGAGACAGTGGTCTATAACAAACAAAAAAATCTTGGAGCAATAACTGATCAGAAACCCTAAAAACCAGGCAGGAAGTAAAGTCTGTTTGTGTTTCTGGTGAGACAGTTTATGATTTAAGTGAATGCTACAGATTTAATTTTAATCACCTCGCAATCTCAGTTCTCTCAGCTGCAGTTTTCCCATGCATACAATGAACATCCAATTCCTTACAAGTCCTTTTTGGTATGACAGAACAGAAAAGAAATAGGTTTCTTTAAAACATGCTTTTTTGAGAGCAAAGACTCTCATTGGTTCAGAAAGGCACAAGCTGGTACCACCAGTCTATGAGTTTTCAAAGATCTATGCTGAAACAGCAGCTCTGTTGATGTCACTGCACAGAGGATGCTCTTCACCTTGACAGGTTGAGCTTAGCACAGAGAACAAGCTGCTAAATCAGGCCATGGCAGAGAGAACACCACCCACCCCCTCCAACCAAGTTGGAGTTCATTCCCCAGTGGCAGTGATCCTTAAGGAGACCACAGTCACTTTGTAAATTTGGTCCCTCTTAAAATGGGCAATTATGTTAGCTCATGCTAATTCTTGCAGTAATTTCCTTGCACACAGCTCTCATATTTCTGGATAATTAAAGGAATGGATTATATTCTCTTTTAATAAACATCTTGCAATTAAACTTCCTTGGCAAACAGCCCAGCTGAGCAACCTTGTGTTTTTTACCTGTAGAATAATAAGCAACAGGAAGGGAGCACAAACAGCTGTGAGTATTATGGCTTGTATTTAAATATTTGGAAGAAATAGGAGCTTGTTAGAGCAGGACCAGCCTATGTGAACACTCCACCGCTGCCATCCACAGCTATTTATCATGTATCATTAACAACACCAGCTCTTCTTCCACCCTCTACCACTCAGACATAATTAAATTGCCCACATCAGAGTACATTAAACAGTACAAGTTTCCCTGATTTGCTAGTTATCTTTTTTCAAAAGTGCCAGCTTTCCAATTTGACTTCTTACTTATCATCCTGGACCCACTACTGAGACCAGGAAGCTGAGCTGCAGAGAAGCTCAGTGACTGCTAAACATCATGTGATGTTTAAATGTTGGAAGAGACAATAAAACTGAGGCAGGAGAGCTATTACAGTCCACCTAGGAATACATACATGTTACGGAGATGTGCACATGTGGAGGCTGGTTGGCCACAGCACTAATGCAGTTTTCCCCTGCTGCAGCTGATTATTTTGGTGGAACATAGGAAGGAAGAAAGTGTGACTGATGCCTAGTGTTTCCAACCATCTAAACTTGCTCCTCAGAGGCAGAGAGGGAAGAGACCTACAGGTATCAGCTCAACCCTCAACTGGACATTTCCACTGCTCAGAGTGGAAATTAAATTATAAACAAAAGGAGCAGTTATTGATCAGCTTAACGTATTTCACCAAGTGAACAGCTTGGTTTGAGCTGGGGCATCCCAAGAGATTTGCAGGCTTCAACTGTAGTGTTCAATCATGGCTCTGCCATCCAAAGCCCTACAACTCCATTAACACATCAGAGCTCTTGCAGAGATGGAGAACCATTTGGAAAGGAAAATGGGGAGGGCAGAGCCAAATGCTGATTTATCCTTTCCCTTTTCCACTCAACCCACCTGGAGTCCACAAAACTTTATCCTTCCACGTTATAACTGTTACATGACCTCCAAAGTTCCAGTTTCTCCCTGGGTCAAGAGAGGATTTTTACCAACATGGTAGTAACATCTCATGTATTAAATCAAGGTTCAAGCACTGAACAGACACAAGCAAGGGATTGAGGAGATAGCTTACAAGGTTAACAGCTGACAACAGACTGGAATGGCATGAAGGTTAATTGCTATTTGCAAAGTACTTTTCAGGTCTCTTCAGAAACAAGGTTTTCTGTCTCCATTAAGAAACTGAAGTAAACTGCAATGAGTGAGCAATCAGTGTCCAGTACCTCAAAATGCTCTAGAAAATCAGCTCCTAAATGCTGTCAGATGAGAAATATTTCATATTCATATGAGAAATAACAAAATAATTTAATCTGTACCATTGCTAGCTGAAGGCAGAATAAGACCAAGACTGTGGGACTGTGTGCTGATCCTTCACTCAGTGTATTTAATAAAGTAAAGGTAGTAAAGACAGTTCAGGCTTTACTCAGACAAAAGCCCTTCAAATTGAAAGGCTACACTAATCTAGCTAGCATTTAGCATTGGGTCTTCATCCTTTATTAATCAGTATAAAGGCCAATGAAAGGGAACAAGCAAGAAGTTCTGCAAAACTCAGTTTCCTAAATCCTAAAGTATTTCTTCCTCTGCTTTGTAGATCTGGTATAATTAGTTTAGCAGAGGAGTGAGTGTGGCTGATGATTTTATTAATTTAATTACCCTAAGGAGGCCAATAAATGATTCTTAAAACATTTAGGGCCCTAGTAATTTTATCTCAGGGAGGGATCAATGACAGAGAGCCAGGCAGTAACTTGAACAGCTGCAAAAGGTGGAACTTTGGTTTTCCATTTTCACTTTGATTGCACTCCAAGATATTTTCCCCTGCCCACTTTATCACTACACATGAAAAGTGCCATGCTGGATGAATTCAGTAACTCATCTAACCCTGGATACTTCTCACAGAAAATGATAAACTGCTTCAGAGGAAAGCAGGAGAAATAGATTATTACCTGAGAAAAGCTTCTAGTTAACATTCATGTTAGATAATTGTTTCTGGCAGGTGTAACTTACCTTCAGACAGTCCTGTGAACTTCCCTATGTTCAGGGGTTTGAACCCTGCTGAGCTTTTTAATGCCCTCCAGCAGCAAGTTTCTAGAGCTAGTTCACTACTATGGAGAACAGCATTCAGGACATGCACATGCTGGGATTGCCCACCCCAAAACACATCATAGAGATTCCTAATGAGATCATGGCTGCCATTTAGAAAGGCAAAATTAAGGCATAAAAATGGAGATGATCAAAGGTGATACCAGTTAAAACTACCAACAGAGCAAGATAGCTCAGCTCTCCCCAGCCACAATCACTGGAACATGCTTTTCAACACAACTACAATAAGATGAATTTGCAGCAGAGTGATGACACCAGAGAAGGCAAAATGCAAGCAAAGTCAGATGGCAGACCTATTTAAACCATCTTTTAAGAAGAGAGGATGTGTTGATTTTTGGGTTTAGAACAAATGCAGCAATAGAAAGCATAAGAGGAAGAGGGACTTCCAGATCCAGTTCTTATTTATCAGATTGCAGTCAGAGCACTTTGATAGATGTTCATACAGAGGATAGTTTAATCCTTAGGTAGACAAATGTAAAATCTTGGGTCAAATCCCAAAAATTTTAGCTTATCTTGAGGTAGTTTACTACACTGCTTTCTGCAGGAAATTGTGGCAATAAAAAGCACTGCTGTACTTTTTCACCTACAGAAGAAACACTTCTTCATTAATATAAACATCACATAATGCAGCCCTGACAACGAAGGAGGAACTGCAGCCACTGCCTCTTCTGTACTCTACAGCCAGGGACTCACCATCCCCAAAAAGATAGAGCCCTACAGACTGTAGGGCCATATCCACATTCTCGCTCCAGGTTGACCCCAAAATCAGTGGATGGATGTGTCCTGCTTGAGGGGCAGCAACAAAGAAGACTGAGAAATAGTTTTGGATCATATATTAGAAAAAACAAACAAACTTCCCTATGAGGGTGCTGAGGCGCTGGCACATGGTGCCCAGAGAAGCTGTGGCTGCCCCATTCCTGGCAGTGTTTAAGGCCAGTTTGGATGGGGCTTGGGGCAACCTGCTCTTGTGGAAGGTGTCCCTGCCCGTGCCAGGGGGTTGGGGCTGGATGAGCTTTAAGGTTCCTTCAAACCCAAACTATTCTACAATTTTATGATTCTAAGTGAAACCACATCTGCATCCAAACTCCCTGAAAAAACTGGTGCTGTTCAGAAGAGTTGCAAAGGGATGGCTATGGACAGTGGAAGAAAAACAAACCTGGAGAGTGAAAAATGAACAACTAGAGACAGAAGGAGAAATGAAACAACTCATTGAAGGCAAACCACGTCTTTCCCAGGTAGAATAGCTACACAGCTACAATTACCTGGGGACTGGAGAACACCACTCCATCTAGACCAGTGTCAGTAACAATATGAAAACCCCTTTAGCTCTAAAGTTTTGTCATCTGTCCTGTTTGTACATTCCGAGAAGAAGCATCCATAGATCAAGATAATCCCTTTTCTTGCTTGTGCTTTCAGTCTGTTCAGTTTTTCAGTGTCAGCAAGTTCTGTATTGTTTAGAAGCCAAAAAATGACAGCAGTTTGATCTTGGTTCACCCACTATGTGCTTGCAACAGGACATGTGGCTTCCACACACTAATTCATTTCATCAAGGAGCAGAAGCTGAGAGTCTGAGACAGTCCTGTGACCTCACTCAAAGAGATCTGAGATATTATTTTTAAATGTCTCACAGGGTTGTTAACAAAAATAAAAACTATAAATAACATTAAAAGAAGAAAAAGGCACAGGCTGGCTTGGGGAGCAGATAGTTATGGTTTAAAAAAGCATTAAAAAAGCTTAAGAGCACGATCTGTGCAAGCCTTTTCCTTGAATCAGAGCTTGGGAGAAAAATCTCTTTTAATCTGTGTACGAGGGAAGCTAGATAAAATTACATGCACACCCAGAGACAGGGCTGTGAAAAGTCTGTATTCTCCCTAATATAATGAAAAGCTGAGAAGTGTGACATGTTTGCAGATTATTTATTAACAGTAGGACAGAAGCTATTTTAGGCACATCTTTAGACACCATTAACAGAGTAATTTACTCTCCAGAGTGCCCTTTCAGGAAACAGTAGGAACTAAGTAAACCCCATATATCATTCAGAAGCAGGAACAATTCTCATTGTTTCTTTCCGAAATCTATTTCCTTTCTCAGAACTTTGCCACCATATGGTCAACAAGGAAGCAGTGAAACAGGATCTGATAAGATTAAATTATATATTTTTAGCAAGCTTCAGGAGCTGGGCCAAGGCATTTAAATACATCAGCTGCTGAATTAGGCCAAGTTGTTTGCCATCTCATGAAAAGAAAGAGGAAAAAGGGAAGATTTCACATCTGATCTGATGTATGAGGGGTCTCATAGACATGATAGCAAAGAACGGCCTGACACAGGCATCCAGTTGTTCCTCATGCATGTGTTTAAATAAATGGCTCCATCCTGGATCTTTTGTTTTCTTATTCCTCTAAGAGAAGTGGGCAGTAAATATGACACAAAATACATAGAGGACAGAGAGGAGACAGGATGCATTACTGTAGTCCATTACTGCATGTGTTCAGTTTTCTACTGTTCAAACAGCTGTGTCCCCTCTGCCTACACATCTTGTGTTAGATTAAAGAAAAATCAATCTGAGAAAGAACAAAAGTGTCCCCACACACAGAGATTTGGTGATGATGTGTGGGGCGTGGGTGTGCATAATTGTGAGGCAGCACGCATGTGCTCTATGCTGCAGATTGGAATGGAAATTAAATGGTCTCTACCTCCAACCAGGCAAAAAACTTGATGAGGGAGCGTAAAGCCCAAAGAAAGGCAAACCAGAACATTTTCAACAGGTTCTAACAACATTCAGTGGGGCAAATAATGAGAACAAGATGGAATTTTTGTTCTGGTCTTCTGCTCCAAGAGGACAGGGCTAAACTGGGCTGGACTGGGCTGAACTGGAGTAAAGTGTCTAAATTGAGATAAACTGGGCTGGACTAAACTAGGCTGGACAAGGGTAAAATGACCTGGACTAAGCTAAACTGAGCTGCACTGGATTAAACTGGGCCAGACTGGACTAAACTGGGCTAGCCTTTGCTACATTGGGCTGAACTGGGCTGGACCTGACTGAACCTGGCTGAGGAGTCTAAAATAATCTGAACTGGGCTAAACTTGTCTGGACTGCACTAAATGGACTGTCCTTAAGTGGGCTAAACTGGACTGGACTGAACTGACCTGGGCTAATCTGTGCTAAACTGGGCTAAAGTGGGCTGAACTGCTCTTGGCTGGGCTAAACTGGGCTGGACTGGTCTGAATTGGGCCAAACTAGGCTTAACCAGGCTAAATGAGGCTCGGCCAGGACATATTGGGCTAAACAAGGCTAAAATGTGATGAACTAAACTAAATCAGGCTGGGCTAGGCTGAACTTGGCTAAACCAGGCTACACTGGGTTGGGCTGGTCTGAACGGGGCTAAACCTGGTTAATCTGAGCTGTGCTTTGCTTGGGGGGGCTAAACTGGGATGGATGCCTTTAAACTGAACTAAACTGGGCTGGAGTGGGCCAAACTGAGCTGACCTTGTCTAAATGGGAATGGACTGTGCTGAATTGGCCTAAATTTTGCTGGGCTGGACTGAACTGGGCTAAACTGGGCTTGAATCTGCTAAACAGGTCTTGGCTGGGCTGAGCTAAACCGGTCTGGATTGCCCTAAACTGGGCCGAATAGGGCCCAGTTCAAACTTGTCGGGGCTGAGCTAGAGTGGGCTGGGCTGTAAACTGGGCTGAACTGGGTTAAATTGTGCTGGGAGAGGTTGGACTGGGCTAAACTGGGCTGGCCTAAGCTGTACTATTCCTGGGCTGGGAAGGGCTAAACTGGGCTGAACTGTACTGGACTGCATTGGGCTAAATTGCGCTTAACTGTGCCAAACTGGCCTGGACAGATCTAAATTGGGCTAAACTTGTCTGAACTGATCTAAACTGGGCTGGCCTAAACTGGTCTGAAGTTGGCTAAACTGGGCTCAACAGGGCTAAGCTGTACTGGACTGATCTGAATTGGGCTAAACCCTGCTGAACAGTGCTAAATTGGTCTGGACAGGACCAAACTGCGCTAAACTGGGCTGGGCTAAATTGGCCTGGACAGGGCTAAACTGGGCTGAATTGGGCTAAACTAAGCTGGGTTAAACTGGGATGGACTGTGCTAAAGTTGGCTGCGCTGGGCTAAATGGGATAGGATGAGCTGGAACAGGCTGGAGAGGGCTAAACTCAGCTGGGCTGAACTGGAGTAAAGTGTCTGAACTGAGATAAAGTGGGCTGGACGGGTGTGCACTGGGCTGAACTGGTCCAAATTGCACTGGGTTGGGCTACATTGGTCTGAACTGGGCTAAAGTTGACTTAACGGCTAAACCGGGTTTAACTGGTCTGAACTGGGCTAAACTGGATTTTTTTTTTCTTGCTTTCCAGGCAAATCATTGTTAATATCAGATGTCTCTGAGTGATCATTCCGAAGGTGGCAATCTTGTTGGGCTGAATGGCTGTGTTTTGGCCAGGGGCTGGGGTGCTTGTAAGCCAAAGGCCCCTCAGATGGCAGGAAAATATTCTCTGAAACTCAGGCCTGCCAGAACAGAATTCCATTGTTCAGCAACTCCAAAATTAAAGAGCCCTCCACCATCCAAAGCCTGAATTCCATTAAATACAGAATCCTCTCCCAAGAATGCTGCAAATGATGGTTCTGGGACTTGCTAAGAGGAGCGCTGGGCTCTGCTGGGTGCTGGTACACAGTAGCCAGGGCATGGGCTCCTCTTGCTGTTGGAGACTGTGACACTGAGCTGCCGCGGTGAGCACAAGTGCCTTTGGTGGGAGGGATGGGAAGGGGGACACAGTCCCCACTCCATTGTGGGGCAGCAACCTCAGCCCACTGCGACTCCCAGCCTCCAGCTGCCAGGCTGCCCCAGTCCCCCTCGGTGCCATGGTTCCTAGGCTCTCCCCCATACTGAGCTGTAAAAATTCCATCCCTGCCCATGGCAGGGGGGTTGGAACTGGATGATCTTGAGGTCCTTTCCAACCCTAACTATTCTATGATTCTATTCTATGACTTACTTGATTTCCCAAAACAAGACCTCAGTACGTCTGTTGGTGGGCTTTGTGTCCTCCAGGGCTAAGTTTCATGTGGGGAAAGAGATACAAGGGTTACAGATCCTTTTTCTACCCCAGTTTCATTTTCACATCATCCCCATTGAGGCTAGAACCATATGAACAATTTCCAGTGTTATGGTCTGAGGACATATGGAAACGTATTGTGGCTACTGAGGGTCATTCTGAAGCAGAAGAAAAGCATGAGAAGCCTGTCCAAGTGCTCTTCTGTATCTCCTACAACTTTGCTGCAAATTGATTTCTAAATTTTGTCAGAAGATTAAGAAAATACTACAGCTGTCATCAATATTTTGTCCTGGGTTCAGCAGCAGCAGTCATTTTTCTCCTTCTCAGTAGTTGGTGCAGCACTGTGTTTTTGACTTGTGGCCTGAGAACAG
>JAOEHY010011472.1:8471-29761 GCA_025447955.1 Psilopsiagon aurifrons
TGAGGCTCCAAAAGTCCTTGGCCAGACCAAACATCACTAAGCCATAACTAAAAACACTGGTGTTATCAGCGCTGTTCTCAGGCCTCAAGTCAAAAACGCAGTGCTGCACCAGCTACCAAAAAGGGGAAAAATGACTGCTACTGCTGAACCCAGGACAGAGAGTTGTCTCAATTCCAGTGCAGGTGAGGAGACTACCTGCTTTATGTTTACTGAAAGAGCCAGACTGGCTGATAGTGCTCCTCAGGAGAGTGAGCACCCATGGAGGACAACTTAGCCCATCAGCTCAGTGCTTCCTCCCAGCCCAATCCCAAATGCCAGCAGCCTGAACTGGCTGAGAGTTGCTCATCATGAAAATAAATGTGTTTTGCTCTCCCAATCTTGAAAAAAGAAAAATCCCAATTTCATACTAAGATAGGACAAATTGTCAGAAGGAGCTTATGGGAGGGCTGAGTTAAAAAATGACAGGTAAGAAACCAGCAGGACTCAGATGTGCATTTGGTAACTCTGGATGCAAACAGGACTTTGCATGCATTTGCTCTCCTCCCCTGCTCTTTAATACATTTACTCAGCAAGAAATTAGTGCTTCTAACTTTCCCTTGAGAGGAAACAGGCTGGGCCAAACCTGCTCCTTTTGTGAGTATAGGCAGAAGTCAGCATAATTCCCAGAGAGCACATCACAGCTTGCCGTGCTGGCTGAAAGGAGTAAGAGGGAAGTGAGACATTACCTGGAGGGAGTTGAGGTTAACAAGAGAAATAATACTATTTTATATTCTTCCTTCTGCAAACATTCAACTTTTCCACACTGCAAAGAAGCCTTGAGACTCGGGACTTCTCAGTCTGACAAAAAATTTATGACCCTCAGTATCAAATAAAATCCATTTATTCTACACAGGTTCCCTAAGTCATAGCAGGGCACAAAACTGCATTTACTTCGGACCGACTTTATGACAAGTAAAATCTCACCACTACATATTGACCTTGACAGTGTTTGAGGGGGATGTGAGTCAGCTCTAGAAACCAGGCATTAAGAGTACGATGTAGTAAAACATACTCAGTAAAATTGGCCCAAACTAGGAGCATGCTCTGAGCTAGGAAAAGGACATGTCAGAGTGATTTTTTTCACAGCACATTAAATCCTCCTCTTTAAATCATCATCCAGTTTTGCCTGCCAGTGATCTCACCAACAGGAAAACCCAAACCATTCTAAACATCCTGTCTGTCACTCCATCCTTCCCATTTTCTCCCCCTTTTCTTTACCACACTCCCTTTCCCAGGACTTTTAAACCTCTTAGCCTATTTCAACCAAATTTTCTTAAGTTTCATCCTTTCCTGAGAATCGGTGTCCAAGTAGTGAGGATAAATCCATATTAGTGACTACACTGAGAAACTGCTGATAGCTCAGCAACAGATGTTTACCTAGTGATAATATGGGCATAAACATCAAGTGATGTTTACCTAGCAAAATATTAGCATAAACTCAATAATATGCCATTTCTATCTAGCAAAACCAATTAGTATAAGTGAAGTACACACATTCTTCACAGCTTACCATACTCCCTAATGAGCAAGCCCAATTGAAAGACTTGATGCTTCTACTCAATTATGTGGGTTTAGGACAACTGGAAAAGAAAACTTCTTAAGTTTTGGGGCAGGAAGAAGGGTTGGTGATAATGGAACTGATCCCCAGTAAGAACAAGAGTCAGAGCTCTTCTCGGTGTTAACAAAACTTGAAAAGCAGCCTCTGCAGGTTAAAGTGACACCTCCAACAACCCCCTTCTGTTTCCTCTATAAGATATACAGCAGTCTCATCCACGAAAAGACAACAAACAGACATAAGATTAAAAGATATAATTAAAACTTTCATATAACTTTCATTTTGAGAAAGACAGAACCACATATGCTGAATGCTAATCAAGATGCTTAATGCATTTCTGGCATACATTTCAGAACTGAATTAAAGTAGTACAGAAAGTGAACAGAGCAAAATTCTACTCAAGGGGGAAGATACTTGGCTACAGTGCCAGATGCTGATAGAAAATAATTATGTGCTATGTGCTAAACTGTCAGAGAAGAGTATTCAAAACAAGTAAGAAATAAAGATGAAAGGCCAAGACTTTTCTTCCCCTCTGTCCTTTTCAATGCTTTCTCTACAGAACAGGTTGTTCAAAATGGAAATTTAGAGCATGATATCATTGTCACATTCCCATAATCAGTAAGTGAAATTTTTAAAGCAATATACGAAAGATGGCTTAAAAAATGAAGTGGTATTTTCAAAGCTGATGATAATGGGAAATCCAGGGAAATTTGGATTTCTATTAAAAAAAAAAAAAAAAGGCAAATGTTACCTGAAATTCAACCAACTAATTCTGAAAGCAGAGAAGAGCAAAACTTGAAAACAATTACTCATATAAGACTAAGACAATTACTCCTCCAGCAGAATTAATTGATCACAATGTTTTCAGATAAGCACATCTGATTCAGTGTACATCGGAGAATGGTATTTCTCCACTGCTCATAATGGAATTGATCCAAATGAATTGTTAAAATGCCTTCCTAAGTCAGAGTAACTTTTAAGCTACAAGCAAACGCACTAACTTACTTAAACGAGTAAGGTTTAAGACACCAAAATCATGAAATACATTTACTTCATGATTACTTAAGCACTGGCAAACACACAGAGTCAATCATCAGCTCATGGTACCCACCTATAATGTCTTGAATTTTTGAAAACTATAACATTCACAGCATGTCAGTGAAGCAAGAGAAATCTTTGTATTTCAAAACCAGGAAAAAATTATAAAGATTCTCTCAAGGCTTTGAAATACTGGACCAGACTTCTCACTCAACTGTATTTCTTTCAAAAGAAGCTGTTTCCATCAGTGCCAAGGCCATTTATCAGCAGTAATCACCTTCCACCATGCATGAGATGCACTTCAAAATGGAACTGTGTCAGCAACAGACAAAGTCTGTGTTTGAAGAGGAATGGCTAAGCCTTTTTTTCCTTCCCAGAACACCCCCATCACCACCTCTGATCTACAAGGCTATTTCTCTAAATACATTAACCTAGTGTAGTCTGTGGAGATCAAAACTGGAAAATCAAAAAAGCTCTTACTCAGAGCACTACTCAGTATTGCTAGCAAGGCACTGGATTAACTTCACATGCTTAGTTATGACTTGGGTAAATGTGCTCTGCATTCAAGGCTCCAAATGCTGTGAAACCCTTAATGAGATTACGGTGTTAGCTATGGCTTCAGTGTTTTGTTCAATCAAGGCTGTGCGAAAGAACCTGATACAAAAGCTGACAGAAGCTCAGCCCTAACTCTCTGAGTTCACTGAATGTTGTTAAAGCTGCCTTTTCCACAACTATAGCTCTGATATAAATGACAGATGACTTTACTGTGCCAAAGGACAAACCTGCAAAATCAAATAACTTATTGTAAAAAATGATTTATTCTAAAAACAATTCTAAATTATGGTTGATGATTTCTCTATATACTTAATATACTGGAAGGCTAAGTTATTTATACTTTTAATTATCCTTGCAGTGATCTAAAAATGACATAAAAATCAATGCATGCTCATTAGCTACTGAATTCTTCCCAAAATTTAAATAATACGGAACACTAAGAAGTGCAGTACTTCAACAGCCTACAGCAACTTCCTTTGGAAAAAACACTTTCTTTACAGAATCACTGCTGCCCTCCTAAAGCAAACATCTGTCATCTTGTTCTAACACTATTCATTATTCACCCTCAATAGTTGAGAGTGTCAAGCATGGGTTTTTAGCAAATCTTCCCTGGGACCTTTACTAGTTGTACAGTATCCCAAATCAACAGGTACTAAATTCCCTGCAGGAGAGAAAAGAGAGGAATGGAAATTTAACCCACTGGTGTCCTTGCAAGGAAATGAGTAAGAGAAGAGGAACATATCAAGGAAAGTGAGAAGAGGAGAGCAGTGATTCAGGGACCCACATGAGGAGGTGCTTTTTTAGAATTACTGCAATCACGGCAGTGGCCAGCTTCAGAAGCTCGTCTTTAAGATTTATACCTTGACTTTTTTTCACTGCATCATTACAGAGAGAGGATGAAGGCTTATTTAACTGAACATCCACACTTCCGAGTAGTCTTAAACACTCCCTCCTGTAAAGCTATCTTGCAGAAAGTTGCTGATATATAATCCTTACAATAAATTTACATCTTATATATAGCACATATACTTTAACATATATTATATATTAAATATACATATCAATTACTATTATACAATTGTGCATATTTTTATAAATTATTAAAAATGGATATAATAGTTGCATACACCAACATACAAACATTATTACGAGTCTTCTGCCTTTTTTCTCAATAATGCATATTTTGAATGGAAAAACTATATACCCTTGGAGTCCGGTCAAAAAAGTTATCCAGAGATCCACTAAAAAACCAATTCAGCAGGTTTAAAATACCTCATTCTACAAATTGTAAGTCCTTCTTGAACTTTCAATATGTCACCATTTGAAAAGGACAAGTTATTTAATGCCAATAAAAATGGCTTATAAAGAAAATTCAAATTTAACCTCACCAGAGTACTGTCTGCCCATTACCATAACATTTTTCAAAAGGGCTGACATAAGAAGTATCAAACGTTCTTGTAATATTTCAAAGGTCCTTTTAAGTAAAATTATGCTATTTGCTCCAATGAATGCTTCTGTGATTCAAAATACTCCATATAGTTTTCTTATTTCTAACTCCTATATGTAGCACAGACTAAACAACTCATGCTAAAAGATACATTAAAAGGCAGCAGATTAAATGAGTTTGTTTGCATTAGACAAATGCATACAAACTACCTAAATTTACGTATTTTAAATTATCTTACTACTTCTTGACATGGTTTTTAAACTATTTAAGGGAATTCTATAGTATATAAGGCTGTCTATCTCAACTAGTACAAGTACAAGCCAAATTGTCTTCCTTTTGTTTCCAACCAACATATTCATTACACTAAACTGTCCTATATTAACTTAAAGGTAATTACATTGGTTTTGTGTCAGTTACTTAAAAAGCACTATTAGCACAGATGAAGTCTGTGTATAGCCCACAGAACCACAGAATCAACTAGGTTGGAAAAGACCTTTAAGATCAAGTCCAACCATTACCCAGGACTGCCAAGTCCACCAGTGAACCACTAAGGTCCTCATCTACATGGTTTCTGAAACCTCCCAGGTATAGCGACTCTACCACCTCCCTGGGAAGCCTTTTCCAATGCTTGAAAACCCTTTTGGTGAAGAAATTTTTCTGAATACCCAATCTAAACCTCCCCTAGTGCAGCTTGAGGCCGTTACTTCTTGTCCTGTCTACTTAATACTTGGGAAAAGAGACCAGTCACCTCCTCTCTTCATCCTCCTTTCAGGCAGTTGTAGAGAGAGATGAGGTCCTCCCTGAGCTTTCGCTTCTCCAGATCCAGCTACCTTAGCAGTTCCTCGTAAGACTTGCGCTCCGGACCCTTCACCAGCTTTGTTACACTGGACCTGATCCTGCAACTCAGTATCTCTCTTGCAACAAGAGGCCCAGAACTGAACACAGGAAAGTGGTGAAGGGCAAAAACAGAAAAACAAAACCTGTTAGTATATTGTGGCAAGACAGGCAAGATTGTTTATAAGTAGATTATTCCTCTGAAGCACAGAAAGCTATCTCAATATAAAGCAGCTTTTGCATGGAAATAAATCTTGAAGATTTTTAATCCCATCCAGGAGTGACTTTGCCTCGGAGCAAGTAATTTCAAAGTAATGCTCAACATACTTCTCCAGACTAAAGACTTTTGGGTGTTCACTAACTGCTTTGCTATATGATAGGACCCTCTTTCCCCCCTCCAGCTGGCTGCTATACAATTTCAAAAGCATTAATTTTAAGTTACAACCTATATCACCCATAAAATATTTTTATTCCACTGCAAAATAGCACCAAATGTACAGCCTCTGCAGAAGATGAAATGGAATTTCAGCTGCAAGACTCACTGAAATAAAGCTTAAACATCACAGGGAAGGATTAGGTGTTCATCTACTCTGCAACATTTAATTTGAAGATTTATAATATCTAAAATGAATGTATGAAGCAACAATGGCTAAATCAGACTTATGTTCAGTGGGACACCCAGATGCATGGGACCATGAACACTTCCAAATATACTAAATTTAAAATTCATGACAGTAATCAAATCATGTACAGATGGTCAAGAGTATAACTAAGACATTATCATCTTTATTTCGTTTCAGCACCAGGTAAGCAAAAAGACGCTCATCACAGAATGAAGGGAAAGGAATCTTAATTTTTCAGGAACTGACCTTGCATATCAAATCCCAAGCCTGCCAGATACTTCCCAGGATACGTCCTACTAGCAGTGCATACCCCATGATAGTAACTGCTACGGGAAGAAATTCTTTCTTTATTCACAGAATCATAGATTTACAAATTATTATAGACTCATAGAATCACAGAACCATAGAATGGTTTGGGTTGGAAGGGACCTTAAAGATCATCTAGTTCAAACCCCTCTGCCATGGACAGGGACACATTCCACTAGACTAGCTTGCTCAAAGCCCCATCTAACCTGGCCTTGAACATTTCCAGGGTTGGAGAATCTACAACTTATCTGGACAACCTGTTCATCTACGAGATAAAGAGTTTCTAAGAAAAGCTGAAGCTGTCAAGGCAAAAAACGGCAGCAAATTTCTTCAGTTGCAATGAAGTTATGCTTCAGAACATCTGACTGAGGAATACAAGCTCACAAAGAAAACAGCTCCTGCTGGGCTTGTGATGCTTAAACATATATAGACATAATAGGAAGAAAACATGGTAGCCAGAACTAAACAGATTCACAATGTATTTTCTTGAATCTACTTTCTTTTAAATTCCCTACATCATTTTTGCCTAGCTGGGTGCAAGAGCAGAACTCACATGCTAATTCAGAAGTTCTACAAAACCAAGAAAAGCACAGGAGCTTAGCTCTTGCTGGGTATTGCTTCAAGTTTGCTGTGACTGCTCTTGAACATTCATGCCATGCAGAATCGCTGGCACAGATCCAAAGTACAATGTAATTGCAGATTTCTCAGCAGCAAAGCAACATGGTCCCACAAAAAGTAGAAGCAAATTAATCTTGTAAAAACTTCATGGTCAAAGCCTTAGAATGTGCCTCTTCACTTTAAAGGTTGTGTTAAGGCTTTAAGCTGCAGGTGGAAAGAAGTCCAATAATTTTTCTGAAAACAATAAAGACCAAACTGCTGCAGCCAGACCACTGCTCATAATTCACCACCGTGGAGCCTTGCTGATGGTCATCACCATCTAGGCTAGCAACAGTTCTACTCTGACTCTAGACTGCAGTTTTCTTGGGTATGCCTACACCTCAGAATGAAGGAATAATGAAGAAATAGCTTTGCCTGCTCCTTAAAATACTTTCTTCGCCTTTATCACATCTTGATTCCTTCTTGGATACATCTTCCTCTAAATTAGAACAGATGGCTCATAATTTTCCTAATGTATGGCAGTAACTGTAACTGGGCTTGGGTTAGATGCTGAGAACACGGAGCAACATGCTACTGACCTATTGCTGAAAGCCTGACTGGTGCCATCTTACTTATAGGGAATAACAAATGTGAGCAGCAGCAGCAACCTAAAAAGCCTCCCTTCCCAGCATATATCAACCAAGGACTCCAATTCTGAGGTTACCTTTTGTTGTTTATTTTTTTCTTTCTTCTATACCTTCCAACACTTCAGGTAATGTAGAAAAAAAAAGGCCGCTGCCCTGGCAAACGGGAGTAAGCCTCCTTTAGTAACTCTTATTCTGTGAAGGGTAGAAGTGCACAGTAGGGCTGTAGGAAAAATTATTACTATGTAAAAGCTCCTTCACAGCTACCAGTGACAACAGTATGGTTACCCTACAGTAAATGCAAAGTAATTCCAGATAACTCGCCTTGAAAGATTCTTGTAATTTTGAGGATGCATTTCCATCTGCTTATGGGATATGGATGGCTGGTGGATCTGCTGCTTTCCTCAGCAGCCTCTTCTTGTAATTGTTCTCAACCTATATTTTTCTCTGATCAGGAACATTAACAAGGATGCTCTCCTCTATACAGCCACCTGTTTTACAGCAATTGTGCTTTCTCCTGGGCTACACTTCCACCAAACTCTCATACAGGAATAATTTTACAGACTCTTTCCTCCCTCCTTTCCCTCCCACAGGTTGGAAACCCCAATGAAAACACTGGAGAAAACACTGGCAGACTCAGGAGGAAGACATATTTATCAATACTGGCATGTCTTGAGTTTTGAATTCCCAGGTGCTATTAATAGCACTACTCTCCTGAAGAGCTTTAAAACTTTTCATGAAATTACAACCTTAAATTAAAAATCATCATAATGAGATGTTAAATTGCAGAACATAAAACGTAGTATCAAGTATCTTATCACAAACATAAGGGCATTTTACCTCAAACAGAAAGTTTCCCTATGTACAAACACTATGTTCAGTATCTGAGAATTAATTAGCACCAGGTAAAATGTGAAAGGTTGATCAAAAGTCAATCAAAAAGCACAAATCCATCATTCAAAACAGTGGCAAGGAACATGAAATACAAAGTTAGATTTCTGAACTACGCCAGTACGAAAGGTTCCAAAAGCCCATAAGCAGGCTGCTAAGACTCACTGAAGGTCAGATGCTTAAGAAAGAGAAGACCTACGTCATTTAAAATTGCATTTAATTCACTTCAGTTATCCCAGCCAATTTTCAGATGTGCAAATTATTCAAAAGTTTTAAACTAGAGACAGTAAAGACAATTTAGCTTTCAAGGAGGAGCAGAACAGCTCATAATGAAAAAAGTGGCAGAGGACTAAGGTGCACCACCATAGCAAGGTATTTTATTAGTATATCTATTTCAAAAGAAACTAGTATATAATATCCAAGATCTAAGGACAACACCTATACTTCCCATTCTTGAGCTCTTATAATAATTTTAAGCATCACAAATTCAAGAATTATTTTAAGTTATTTCAGCTCCTAGTTTCAACTGTGGTTGACTTGTTTTCCAGTTTCATTTGCTTGAAGTCCTCCTTTGCTCACTAAGACATTATTGAAGTCAGTCCAAAAATACTTGGCTTACTAGCCCAAAACAGCTAGCAGACGATTTCCAAATTGGTAAATATGATTAAAATATCTACAGAGTGGCAGCAACTGTCATGTGCGCACAGTCGCAATATCCATTATTGACAAAAATCTCAAATCTCAGAAAAAAAAACAAGCAAACAATTCCAGAGATGAAAGATAATGGCTTGGAACTTTGTCAGATTTGAAGATTATTTTATCAAATCTGCATCCAAAAAAAGCAGAATTTTATATCCAGGCTAAATCATTCTATAACAAGCAAGGTGAATACAATGATATTCCAAGACAATATTCCCACTACTTATTGAAACAAAACTTAATTATTATCCGGGGCATGGGAGAGATTACATATTCCTGTTGTATCTACAATATAAAAACACACGCACACGCTGCTTAAAGGTCAGCACTTGTAGCTTCACCAATCATCTAGAACATCTATGCGCCTGCACCCTCTCATACAATATTCAGTGTCACTGCTTGTAAAAATGGAAATACCAGCCCCAGACACAGTCAGGCTCATGCTTTTTGCTTTTTCCTCAATGCTTTTTTGGGATGGTGCAGCTCGCTTACCTGAAGACTGCCCTGTGTAGACTGCCAGTGAATGTAAACTCTTTCAGAGGAACCCACTGAAACAGCTTTTCAGAGCTGGTTGTCAGAAAGCCTTGATGAACAGGGATTTTTGCAAACAAGAGGAAGTATATTTTCTCAGTTACAGTTCCAAATCAGGTTTCTGATACTGGCAACATAAAATTAACCTTTGCTAAAGAAACTTACACCCTTAGGCATTGCAGCAAATGTGCAATTATATGGATTTTTCTGGTGGCATGTGGGAATTTAAGTCTGAGGATGGAATACCCTACACAACAGCACCTGAACATGCCAGCAGAAATGGTGAACTCAGTTTCATGAGATGGCAACATCGCCGTGTCTAGTCCTTCAGTTGTGCCTCTGAATGACCTATAGAATGAGAATCACATATTAACTCTGAAATGCTGGCAGAGGTGCACTTAGAGATTCAGTAAAAAGGAAGTCAGAAGCAAAGCTTAATTCAAAACAGCAAATGTTGAAAATGAAAATGTCAGGAAATCACCCAAAGGAAAACTGCATGAAATATGGTAGGTATTTATCAATTATCAGCCCTCACAAAAGGAGGAATGGCTAATTTCTTGAGAGAGACAAAGAATGCGTTTAAGTTTCTGGATACATAAATTTCTCAGATCTACAAAAGTGAAAATGTCTTAAGCAACTCTGATGCCTTGAAAGTGTGTAACTTAAAACCTTCTACCAACCACACTATGACCTCTTGCAAAACATATTTTTCCTTAAAATATCATCTTCAATTTTCATACTTTAATTAAATGGTATAATTTTACATCAGATTTTTAATTTCCAAGCCCTTAGAAACACTTTCATTTCCTAATTACTGAAAGAAAACAAGAGGGAATTGAATATAATGTATCTCATGAAATACATTCCATTTAATACTCCTTCTACAGTTTCCTGAGAGAAGGCAGTAGGGAGATGCTAAACTGAGCTCCCAACAGAGTTGTACACGAGCAAAAATTACCTTCCAGGGAAAGGACAGAGATTTGGTGCTGAAGAGTGAAGTTAAGAAATCAGATTAATTGTACAGGAGAATTAATCCTTTTTTTTTCCCCTCAGTGTCACAAGTAGTTTCCTTTTAGCAATGATAAAAGTTTTCCACTGCTGGGTCCTAGTACAGTGAAATGGCCTTAAAATTCAAGAGATGCTGTCATTCCATTTTTCTTTTTATGTTAGTGGTTAACTTTGGCTTTGCAGTAAAGGGATATAGAGGAAAGATCCTTCATACTTCTCCCCATTATCTAAGTTCCATGTTCTTCATTTTTTAAGTGCACTGGACTGTCAGAAGAGTAGCTTTGCTCTGCATGGCTAAACATAGAAAAGTTTTGTCTTTCGTAAGGTCTGAGATGAATAATTCCAAATCTCAGTGGGCCTTGTTAAAGCAACATCATACATTTCTTACACTGCCTTATGAGTCTGGAAAAAAAATGATTGTCTACATATCAGTCTGAGATCATGCTGACTAATGTGTCCTTAGGGAAGAGACTGTTGAAATACATGTGTTTAGCCATTAGAAATGGATTTACAGATGCAATTATGATAAATCAGCACAGGTTTATTAAATAATGATTCACTAAAAAGAATGCTGTACTTATATCTGAAAATACAAGACATGAGGAACCAATGCGGAAATGCTGTCGAGCTGGTGTAACCTGTTGGTTCTGTGCACTGTGAGCACTCTGGGAGGTATTTGCTTAACTCAGTTCTAGATACTCAGAGACCTGCTTGATGATCAGGGATGAGATAGCTGATGAAGATACTGGTCCCAGATGTGGATCCTGACTGGACATCACTCACTTCCTAAACTGACACGGTTCATGGTGCAGTACCTTTAAGCAAACCAAAACTGTCAACAATTTACCTTCAACCACATGCTCTAAACTGCAGCAGCTGAGGACCTGACTGTGAGGCTTCTCAGGCATCTGTGCTTCAAAAGCAGGGGGAAGAGTTGGTACAGTAACCTCAGCTAAGACCATGACTAAAAAGCAGGGTTGTCTTAAGCAAAACAGTCCTAAGTTCCTCATCTCAGCAGTGCAGGGAGAGCAGCAGAGGTGGCATGCCCCATGGCCAAGCAGCAAACCCAGTAAGCAATGTTGCATCCCCTTGCCTTGTTACTAGTGGTCACACCACAGTCCCCAGTAAAGACTCTAACCACAAACCAAGGGAGCACATCAGGCACAATGTAGAAAATCTGGTCCATAAACCACAGAGCTCACAGCTGGTCTATCACTTACTAGGACAGAGCTGCCTGTTGAAACTTCTGGGTAAATAATGTGAACTGTATTCATGTTAGATACCAGTACCTTCCCACCAAGTCTGTCTGCCTACCTCCCACTGCTCCTCACCACTCTCTCGGATCAACAAGCAGCCTCAACATCAACACCTGAGAGTACCAGAAAGATGGTGTCTTTGATATCCTGTCCTAACAGTATTGAAATAGGCGTGCATTCTCAGGGCCCTGGACTAGCAATAAATAGCAACACTTACTTCCTCAGCATAATCAATCAGGCAAGCAGCAAATAAAACTATCTTTTTAAAAGGATCAAATTAAGTCAATGTTGAATGAACCAGTGGTCTGTATGATCACTGATGACATAGTGCTGCTCTTGCCTTGAACCTAGAAACCCTGGGTTTCCTGGCCACAGCATAAAACACTTCCCTGGATGTTCTCACGCAGCTTATTCCTACCAGCTGTGCCACATGAAGATTTGCATATGCTCCATAAAATTTAATTCCCTTTTTAAGACCTATTATACCAAGCAGGAGGCCATTTCTGACACTGAAATGGATTTTCAGAACAATGTAAAGATGAAAATGTTTTCTGGCCTTTGATTTTTAAACCTTTGGGTAAAACTAAATCATTTCCACAATGCTGTTGATATTCCATATAGCAGTATTCACAAATATCAGGCACTCTAGTACATTACACTTGAATCCAAAGGGAGAAGTTATCCTGCTGTACAAATAAAAGCTGTAATCACCGTTCACAAAAAGCTCTCTGCAGCTTTAAAGATGAGTTTTTTTTCTGACGTACTGACTTCAGTAGAGAATTCAGTATTCTAAGATGTAATTACATGAACCTGCAGCGAAGTAAGAAACACCACAAATTACAGAATTGGTTGATCCTGAGAATTTGCTGACAGCAAAATTAGTATTTCCACTCTTTCAATTCAAACCATTGCCAAATAAAAAGTCTAATTCTTAAGTTAGAACTTCAGATATGCCAGATTTTCCCTTTCCCACTGAAACCATAATTTTTCCGCATCAGTTTATTTTTATTATCATTTTCCTTCTTTACTGATAAGACTGTGCAAAATTTGCATAGATGCTCACTCTATGCAAGTACAACATTGGCATTAATACAGCAGGTGTTGCTACAAGTCAAGTTTGACAAGCAATTAAATCATAAATAAATAAATAAAGCTAGCATTCAAGAACACAACTTCCTTTCCTAGAAAAAGAATGAAAGAACCCATCAAGTGAATTCAAAATAATAAGTTGGCATAGCAACATTTTTGACATACGTCACAAACGCCCAAACTACCTGATTTTACTACCTGATTTTACTACCATGGTCCACTGTGAAAACTCACAGCAGACTAATTGCCAACTGTCCTGGGTTCAGCAGTAGCAGCCATATTTCTCCTTAGTAGCTGGGGCAGTGCTGTTTTTTGACTTTCGGTCTGGAAACAGTGCTGATGTCTTCAGTTGCTGCTCAGTAATGTTTACTGTGACCAAGGACTTTCTGCGTCTCATGTTCTGCTAGGGAGGAGGGAAAGCCGGGAGGAAGCAGAGACAGGACACCTGACCCAAACTGACCAAAGAGGTATTCCACACCACAGAACATCATGTCCACTATATAAACTGGGGGCAGTTACCCGGAAGGGTTAGATCACTGCTCAGTAGGGCTGGGTATCAGTCGGAGGGTAGTGAGGGGTTGAACTCTCTTCCCTTGTTGTTTCCCTTATCATTATTATTATTGGTGGTAGCAGCAGTGGTTTCTGTTATACCTCAGTTACTGGACTGTTCTCATCTCAACTCGTGGGAGTTACATTCTTTCGATTCTCCTCCCAACCCCTCCAGGAGCCAGGGAGGAAGTGGGGGAGTGAGCTAATGACTGCATGGCTGAGTTACGGCTGTCCTTAAACTGCGACACCAACCTGGAAAGATAAACTTTCCACTAGCCCCTTTTCCCTGTCCCCAGCAAGTATGTGGCCTACTACCACATCTGTCAGGTTTTCTTTGCGCATGGAAATACTCTCCCATAAATAACCCCTCCATCATTCACAAAAGTGTCCCTAGTTTTAACACCTCCCCTCCTCAGAGCTAATTTCCAACTTTTCTCTTCCAACTATTCTGATCTTTTCCCCTTTCATTATGGCAGAGATTTAAGTGTCTGTATAATCCATGCTAATGCTGATGGTGCCCCCCCGCAGCACTTACAAAGCTGTCCAGAGTCCTGCTGTCCTGCTGCAGACACAAAGCAGTGCTGGAGGAATCACACAGGCCATCAGCCACCCTCCCAAGATAGCACTGTGGGGGCTGCACTGCATGCACTGCACACACACTTACCTTGACACAGTCAGATCAGTGAATGCAGATTATTTTGGCTATTTAATTTAGTTTTCTGAGCTTTCTTAAAATTTTATGAAAGGGAAAGAGGGAAAGCTAGTCTTAGCTTAGAAGCATGAGGAACAGGAAGGGGAGACATACAGCCTGGCAGCTGATTTCTGGGCATGAGCAAGAGCAAAAGAAAAAAGGAAGAGAGAAAGGATTGAGATGGAAGATTAAATCTAGATTAAGCCAAGTTAAGTCAATGCTGATGGAGTTGATGCTACATTCAGACTAAAATCCTTTTCCTTGAGAAAAGGAAATAGAGTAGGCATGGAAAGACTGAGTCACAAACAGCTCAATGAGAAGAGAAGCCTTTGGGCAGAATACCTCATTCAAAGAGGAGATGCAACAACTGAAAGTAAGACAGCTGCAGACAAAGTACTATAAATCCTCTGCAAATAAAGTTAGCTAGAATGGACTTCAGATATAGGAGAACACACCATAGGTAAAGAAATAATGCCACACTTTATAATTACAACACCACTGAATAGCAGCCCAATCAAGACCAATGCATCAGTGTGGCTCTCCACATGCATTCAAACACATCACTCTGAAGAGATTCCAGGAAGCAAAATAGATACAGTGGAAGTGTTTTGGCAGGTCAGTGGCAGAACTGGGAAAATGAACTAGAAGGCATCTCCCAGCCAAAAAAAAGTCATCTTCCTCTAAAAGCAAGCAATGTGTTGAAGCACTGCTTTCTGAAGTTTTATCACTCTTCATCTTAAAGGCAATAGTGGTTTTTGGCAATATTATTTCTACTAGAAGGCTCTGCAGCAACCACATTGCTCTGATATCAGAAAGCTTCCAATCTCCAGTTGAAACTTTTTCATAATTAACTCTACCTGTATGTTCTCTTCAATTTCTCCTGAAGGTAATCAATGAACATTACAGTTACCTGGTAGCCACTACTACACTATGCTCTTGAAATATATGCCAAATTAGACTTGAGAGGTAATTGGTGATATAAGAAACTCACCTGGACAACTGCATTAATTCAATTGATTCAATGGGTAAAGGAGAGCTGCAGAGGTGCTAAAAGTGCAGAACTGCTATGTAGGAGGGCAAAAACCAGCTCTTCAGATCTCTTCTTGCAGTAGCCAGTGTAAGTTTCATCAGCTTCAGAAAAACAAAATAAGTTTTCAATAAAATCTCTCAACTCCACCAGTCAGTATTTCTGAATCATAACAACACGCTTGAAAAACTAGAGGCCTTAATAAAATTAATGACATGTAGCCACTTCTGTCTGAAAAACAACTGAACAGCAGTTTCCAGAAACAATACGCAAACAGCTGAAAAAAAGGAAGTAGAGAATACCAACAGACAGATATTTTAGGTATGACTACAACCAATAAAGCTAACATTTGGTAATGATGTTAGATTAAAAATGCACTAAAACATTAATTATCTGATGGCTTTTCTTAGACCCCTCTTTAAGTCCCTTTTTCAGATGATCCTTCACATTATCAGTATTAATTCCAACTGTTCAAACTTTTGCTTGATTCCCTTTTCGTTTTCCCAGTTAAAGAAAAACCAAAACAACCCAAAAAACTCCTCAACTTCTGGAGAAAGTTTAAAATTTGGATAAAAAAATATAGTGTAAAAAATATGTAGAAATGCTTCAGTGGTGTCCTCTGTAAGCCATGCAATTGTTTTCATCACAAGATAACAACTCAATGAGGAAACACATTTTATTGCTCAACCATATTGCTTTGTGAGAGACACAGGATGTTTGGGAAGCCAGTCAATAAAGAAAAATAAGTAAGAAAATGTAGTTAACTCAACAACAATTTCATATTAAAAGAAAATACTTTTGGAGGTTTCAGAAAAATCAGTCTCCTCAGGGGAAAGAAAAAATGTACTTAGTTTAAAACCCAACTTCTAATTGCTCCTGATACAATGCTGCTGCCTACCAGTACCAGCTGAAAAGCCCCAGTTGCAGTGCAGGAAACACGGATGTCCAGTTGACACACATGCCTGCAGGCATTTCCCTGAAAAACCATCTTCAACGAGACACTGTACAATTTTGCTTTCTTAGGAAAGCCAGCAAAACCAGGGCCCACTCTGGGACTATGGACAATACCTTAACATCAGACTCCAATCAGTGTTGTGAAGTATGGAAAAATTTGAAGGCTTAAAAGGTATAATGGTAATGCCACACACCAAGCAAACACAGAGGGAAAATGGGCATGGTCAATCCAACAGCTCACATCTGAGAAAATCTAATGGTCTTCTTTTTGGCAATTACTTCACTGAAATTCTAAAATTCTGCAGCGATTTTATTCCCTGGACCAACACCTCCTACCTTTCCAGTCAGTTCTCCTCTGCTTCCTCAAACATTCATACACATGGAAGTATCACTTATTACGCCTATTAGTTATAGAAATTATTTTGTTTATAACTTAAGGCCAATATTCAGAGAAACCAGCAGAAGAATTCCTTGTTCTGTTTTGATGCTACAGCATTCAAAATAAGCAACCAACAGCAAAACTCCATTGTTTCCACACACAAATGGAAATATCCTGAACAAATTTGCAAATTAGTCTTCCGTGGTCTCAAGTCATACACTCCCAATTTGCTTTAGCCTTACTGATTTATAAAGTATTGCAAGTAAAATTAGCAGCCTAAATCATGATTATGCAGCCTGTCATGGGGAAATACAATAGAAACAACTAATGTTAATTAATTTAAACCAGCTCAAGATCTCAGAATTCAGTTAAATCAAGTTTTGAGGTTTAAGTAGTTCTTGTCAGCAATCCGCCCAACAGGCTTTTTTAAGTTTTGTTTTTTTTCACTCTTGGCTCATTATAGGATTCCTGCCTGCTCAAATGGATGCTGTCATTTAAAAGGCATTATAGGAGTTGAGTACTTACAGTTCCCAAGTGAACCCAACAGTCTTTGTAAGTCTGAGAAACAAACTGTAAGCCTCTTAAGTGACAAGCTGCAACAGCCTGACATACGATTATAAAATTATCCTCAATGGATCATCACCACCACATTCAGGCTACCTGGCTTTCAAAAAAGCAGTGTTACAGAGAAACAAAATTAATATAATAGAGATATATCTTATATGTGTCTTATAGTAAGACTTGAATACATGTGGCATTGCTGTCCCTCCAGCAAACTGATCAGTAAATCTAACTTCTAAATGTAATCAGCAAGAACACTGCATGCTGTAGTTTAGGAACCGCATGTCCATTTTGCCAGTATGAATGCAGAATTGTTTTTCCCTAAATCCCCAAACCTAGACCTAGAGGCAACATACTGAAACCAGTGGGAGATCTGTTTAGAAGAGGTTAAAAGAGTACTATAGAGCAGTAGTGAACTTCTGTAATTTGCTGTTACAAGGGATTATGGAGGCAGACAACACAGGTCAAAAAGTGTTTACCAAACAGATGGTCAAAAGATGCATGAACAGATAGTAAAGGGAGTAAGCAGGGCTGTACCCTCTAACACCCTTAATACAACTACAGAGCTGAGCTGTAAAAGGAAGTGCTGAAACTCACATGCTGCTCTAAAGAGCACCGCTGGTTGTTGGAGGGAGGAAACAGGGCTAGATGGCACTCTACCCTGGGCCACCATGGCATTTTTTACATTATCATCCTATAAAAGCAGAATAAACTACCTGGCAATGCAGCTGGTTTAGAGTACACATTTTAAATTAGTTTCAGATAGTCTTGCTGCATTAAAATAACAATTTTTTCCCATCCAACTTGACATTTGTCTCCTTGCCAATTCTGAGATTCACAAAAGAGCAATCTGAGCCAGAGACATGAGAACAATGAAAATTGTGCTTACCTTAATTACAGTGTTTCATAAATAAGTATGAAGAATAATATGGAAAAAAATATACAAGCATGAGTTGTATTTTTCATTCTACAAATAAAATCATAATTAAGAAGCATATTAAATATGATAGGAGATCTTAATAGCATATTTATCTTTTATCTTCTAAAAAATTAGAGCATAAGAAGAAGCTAAGCAATAGCACTTACAGTGAATTTCTTATTTTTACATTGCCAAATAGTATGCATATAGCATTTACCACTTCTAATGCAGGGTACCACAGCAGGACCCTGCTAGATGAGTAGTGACACATCAGCATTTGTCATGCTCCACAAGAAAAAAGGCAGGCTGTTGGTCAGATTATTAACCAATGGCTAGTGATTCAGGACTGCAAATCTGCTTTTTAAAACGTTACTGACTTCAATGCTAAATTTCAAAAGATGAGCAAAAAAGGCAACAAGCTCAACTAGGATGGTAACATGAGCACAATTTCAGAGCGAAAATACAAGAGAATTTATTTGGTAGACAAAAGATTTATTCCAGTATTTTTCTCTATTTCAGTCAGTAATTCTAAGACTGTTTAAAATTAGAAATATTAGGTACCAAGAAATACGACACCTCTGAAGAGTTAAAAAGATCTATCAGATCTGTGTTTAGGAACAAGTACAAAGTTCTTAAGTAACTACCATAAAAGGATGCTGCACATGGCAGGTCTAGTTTCAATTAAGAAGTCAGGGTATTTCACCTGAAAGTTATACTTAAAAGTTGTATACATCTTTTCCAAGAGGTGGAAAAGGCTGTTACCAGTACTCAAAACCAGCTCTTTTTTCTGAAGAACAATTTCTGGCTAAAAATAATATTTCTCAGACGGAGTTTTCATCTTTTTCTCCAGGCTTCAGCCCAAGCATTCAAAGTTCATGAGACCTATAACTCCCACATGTCTATCAAACTCTGAAAAGTACTTTTTTTCCCCTCCTGTCTCAAAACCCTGACTGGCATCAGACTGCATCTTTCAAAAGTCTTTGCCTGACTGCGCAGTCAGCTCTTTTAAAGGCAACGCACCCCACCTGTTGTATCAGTTCTCCTAACTTGAAACCTGAAAGAACTCAAGGAGGGAACAGAAAAAAAATTATGTGAAACAAAACGGATCCTTTATGCTCTATTTACAATCACACCCACTTCTTTAATCATTCCAGATATAGCACAAGAAGTTTATGACACTACAGAAATCATCTTAAAAAGAGCATGGAACAGTGAAACAGGTCACTCCTCAGTCAACCAACTCTTGGACAGTGTGCTCCCATGTTTTCTACAGGCAAGAGTTACTGAAACACTGGAAAAGGTTATTCTATTCCAGACATACAAAAATCAGTGAAATAGGACACAATTTGGTGGTTTTATAAGGGATGAATTACTCTAGAGTCATACATAGAATGAAAGCCATTCTAGGGACAAATAACATTCTGGAATACATCAGTAACAGCACCATAAACAGCTCACTATACATGGACTATAATAAAAGCATTGGGACTCAAAATCCCCAGGTTTTTAGCCACAAACTCAATTTTCTAGCTCATTCTGTCCCTTCAAAGCTAATAAAATGAACAATTTCTGGAAGTCATGTTTCAACTCTCAAATGATAAGCAGCAAATTGTTACATAGGAGAAGGCTTCTGAACAAACTGTAGATCATTCAGAGAGACTCTAGATGCATATGAGGAATAAAAAGCTATCAGTGACTATTTGACAAGATTTGCCTAGCACACTACTATAAAGAGAAAAGTGTAATTTTCCTCTAACTATACTGTCACATATATTTCCTGAGATCAAGTTATGGTCAAATTGTCATGTATTTGCAATTCTCTCCATACATTTTTACAACTCTCTCACTTCAGCAGTATTTACCATTATCACTCCCAACAGTCAAGGCTGTTTGCATAAACTGTTATTTGCCAAGGACCTGTTACTCAAAAGGAAGACCTCTTCTGTTTGCACAGCATATTTGTAGGTGGAGAAATGAGCCTTGCTGAGAGAAAAGCAGAGTGAACCAACATAATCACATACACATCATCTAAATAAGAACAGAGCAAAAAAAGTGTGGGAAATTCAACTACACTGATAACATACTTTTTTTTGTAAATGACAAGAAGAAATGACAGCATATAATTTCAACTAATTTGTTGTAGAAGGACCGCTCATAAAGCTCCTGCAAGGACACAACTAAGTCTTTCTAGCCCTGTTTAACAGCTGAAGGAGTAAGACATAAATCAATACAACACTTAAAGGATACCCTCAGGAAGATGAGAAGAACAGGGCTCTGCTAGGATAAACACCAAGAGCTAAACTATAAATAGTATGTCTGGATATATCAAAGTATGTCTTAAATTAACTATGCCTTAAAAGCTACTGAACGCTCTTGTGCAGAGAACAGCCAGAACAAAACTGTTCATAATTCATTGCCAAAAAAAAGTATATGAAGAGAAGCTCCACATAATGTGCTCTTAGTTCAGCCCTATTCCATAGCTCAGCCACTCTCATGGAAACTGGAACAAGAGAGATGCTTCTTTCATTCACAGATGATATGAAGGTGGCAAGGGCCACCAGTATGCCATATGCTGGAAAACAAAAGGGCCATGACCAACAGGGTAAAAGGTGCAGAACAAAATTAGGATATAAATTGACACAGGATAACTGCACAAAACCAGAGAGACTGCAATCTACTGGAAATGATCCGATGGTCAACACATCATATAATCATAGAATCATGTAACAGGGTTAGAAAGGGCATTAAGATTAGTTCCAACCCCCCTGCCATGCCCAGGGACACCTCCCACTAAACCGTATCACCCAAGGCTATGTCCAACCTGGCTTTGAACACGACAGCGATGGAACATTCACAACATCCCTGGGCAACCCATTCCAGTGCCTCACTGCTCTTACAGTAATGAATTTCTTCCTCAAATCCAATCTAAACTTCCCCTCTTTAAGTTTGAACTCATTACCCCTTGTCCTATCACTACAGTCCCTAATGAAGAGTCCCTCTCCGGCATCTTTGTAGGCCCCTTTCAGATACTGGAAGGCTGCTATGAGGTCTCCACGCAGCCTTCTCTTCTCCAGGCTGAACAGCCCCAACTTTCTTAG
>JAOEHY010011472.1:29861-61009 GCA_025447955.1 Psilopsiagon aurifrons
GTTGGGGCTGTTCAGCCTGGAGAAGAGAAGGCTGCATGGAGACCTCATAGCAGCCTTCCAGTATCTGAAGGGGGGCTGGGGATGGACTCTTCTTTAGGGACTGTAGTGCTAGGACAAGGTAGTGGGTTAAAACTTAAACAGGGGAAGTTTAGATTGGGTATAAGGAAGAAATTCTTTACTGTGTGGCTGATGAGGCGCTGGAACAGGTTGCCCAGGGAAGCTGCGATTGCAGTGTCAAGGCTGGTTTGCATAGAGCCTTGTTTGACATGGTTTAGTGCAACATGTCCCTGCCCATGGCAGTGGGGCTGGAACTAGATGATCTTAAGGTCCTTTCCAACTCTAACTATTCCATGATTTTATGATTCAATTAAATGATTCTAAGATGATAATTAATTCTTGTGTCAGTTTTTTTGAATTATTGCCGCACGTTTCTCAATACAGTCTGTAGCCACTACAGTATTCAAGGTGTTCATTAAATGCTCTATTACTAAACTATTTACTGTTTATGATGAGTAACAGGTCATTCAGGCCAAACGTGAATACTTGCTGAACCCTCCTTAGTTGAGAAGATTTAAATTTATCCTTAAAATATTAGAAATTTAGAAATATACTTATTTACAAACAACTACTTTTTTTAGATTGGAATAGTTATTTATCAGCAAAAAAGCTGTTATGGCCCTAACAGTTGTAGAAAGAACAATATAGTTGCTCAATTATTTCTGAACTGGAAATAAATAGGCATATCAATAAAGTGAACACATATGAAAAAGCATAGCACGCAACTTATTGTGTGGCTGTGTCCTTGTAAACCTCCACGAGCCTAATGGTCACAATAGTCACATTTTCCATCCTGGATTTTCCTATTCCAAACTCTTTCTCAAATAAAGTACCTTTAAGCAATGTAATAATATCCACAGCCAAGGGAAAGTGTTGGAATTGCAATGGCACTCTGCACAAAGTGTCTTTGAATTTCCTTCTTCAGACTGGTTGTTCTGAGCTCTGTTTCATAACTTGGAAATTACTTTTGTTAGTGTCAAGAACTCCTTTAAAATATCATGCTCAGCTATATTTTTATAGATTTGTGATTTCTTGAAATCACAATAAAATATCAGGGTCACTCCATACTACACCAACATGTGCAGTTATATCATGAAGAGCCTAACGCAAGGGTAGATATGCTCTAAGTAGAGGAGGGAGACTTTACAAGTTTGGATTTTCTAGGTTTGGCTGATGCAGCAGGGCTCTCATTTCACTGTTTGATGTGGTAAATTCCAAAGATCTACAAAAGAAATATAAAAATATAAAAATAATTCAAAAGGCAGGAAATTCTAAAAAACTAATCAGGCATTCTCTCTTTTTACAGTCAGCAATAGGAGGCCAACAGCTGGGGTGGAATTTACAGTCTTTAAATTTGCCTGCTTTTGTCAGTAAAAGCCAACATGTCTGCTCTGCAGAGTCAGCAATCACTTTCCGTAGTGCTGACTATTTCATAGAATCATAGAATAGTCAGGATTTGAAAGGACCTTAAGATCATCTAGTTCCGACCCCCCTGCCTTGGGCAGGGACACCTCACACCAAACCATGCCACCCAGGGCTATGTGCAACCCGGCCTTGAACACCACCAGGGATGGAGCATTCGCACTTTCCCTGGGCAACCCATTCCAGTGCCTCACCACCCTTACAGTAAAGAATTTCTTGCTTATATCCAATCTAAACTTCCCCTGTTTAAGTTTGCACCATATATTGAGGAGCTTTTGAGAAATACAGGAGACTAATTTGCTGTCACACTGTCATGGAGAAAGGCTTTAATTCTCAGCTGAAGTTAAACACAGGCTGGGTTACAGTCTGGATGAAGACTAAAGGCAGCAAAGCTGGAGGCTAGATAAATGAACACAGGAACCTAATGCACTTCAGAAGCCCAATGATATAATTTTCTGTCTGGCACACCAGGGACCCGCAATCCTGTGGCATATCTGTGAGCCTTATAGGAGGAATCACTCTCCATCAGTAGTTTTAGAATTTAAATTCTTAATGCTGGATCATGCAATGTCTTAAAGATCAACAAAGAAATGCTACTAGGCATAGGATTAGGAAATCAGGGGCTGAAGAACTTTGCTTCTTGCTTGCACATGCAACTTCGCTGAGAGAGTTAAGTGTTAAATACCAGAAAGAAAGAATGATTTTTGTTATAATTCCAGGAAGGTTCACTACATCTCTCAGGTAAACTGCAAGCTTTCATTAGCATAAGATTTTATAGACAGAGTCTATAATTTGGGTTCTTGCAAGACCTTCTAACAGAAGAGTGGCCCTAGTACTGTAATGAGAAATAGTTCACCATGTATTCCAGTATGGGTTTTTCTTAGGCTTTTGCTTACTATTTAGAAGACTTACAATTCTTTCTTTACAAGACTACTTCTATCTGGACAGCTTTAACTGTGGAAAAAAAGAAGGGGACTTGCAAAGCAGGATTATACAAAACTAAGGAGTACAAGACAATTATTTTCTACACTTGGAAAATAACTAGAGCTAACAGTACTGGTCACTGTCCTGCTGCAGCCACCCCATGGCACTCTGCTGACCAGCGGTCATCAGCCAGCTGGGAAGTATCAGGCTTAGTTACTGCCTAAAACAGAATGATCCTTGAACTTGCTAAATTGCCATTCTCCTACTCTCTCTATTTTCTCTCAGGATTTTATATCTTTTCTTCAGGCCAGTATTTTCCTCCTGATCTACTGCTATTATTAACTCAAGTGATTTCATTTCTGACTTGGCTTTTGATTTTCTTACCTTGCAGGACTGACACACTCTCTCAAACTTCAGTTGTTTTTTGTTGGGTTTTTTGTCTCCCCAGCAAAATTGAGACAAAGTCATACCACTGCTTTTTTCGAAACCGGGACTTGGGTCACACATAGATGAATTTTGCAAAACTTTTATTAGCTATTATTACTAACCACTGAAGTTAGCATTTTGGTTAAACACACCATTATGGAAAGTAGATTCCGCACAGTTAGTACTAGATTGCACAACTACATTGACATGAACTAGACAAATGCTGAAATATAGTAACTTTTCTGTTTTGCTTTTCTCACTAGATTGCTGTAAATTGAGAGTGCAGAAGGAGGTCAGGCAGAGGATCAGAAGAAACCAGAGAGCTTCTTGCAGAACTCAATCAGGTTGTACAAGGACCAGTTTCAGAAGGAGAAAACTATAACTTATGCAGAAAAGGACTCCTATGAATGGAGATGAGGATGAGAGTCCTACTTGAAGCTGGTCAGGACATGTGGTGCACTGAGGGCTGTGAATGCAGTATTGCATAATTGTGTACTGTTCCACACCCAAGACTTTGCTATGGTAAAAAATGGCTTAGTGCCAGGAGAGTTTTCTGACTAAAATCTAAATGACTTCTACACTACAATCTGAAAACTAGACTAAAATGTCTGCTGTTGCTAAGCCTACGCGTGAGCCAGAGCTATACTGTAATTATTAGAAAAATAAGATATTCCTCTCTTCTGGGGCATTTGCTTGCAAAAAGTTGAGTATGGAAGAAGGAAATAGTTTTGTCCCTACCTGGAGATGGTTCTCTTTCTCCTAAGACCACGAAGTTGTGGAGTACAACAGCCAAAGTCTCCCCTCTGCCAAAGCTGCTTATTCTGGTGTAGAATGACTTCTCATGGCAGAAGAGAGTCACTTTACTAATGTTAATCCTTATATTAGTGCATTAATGTTAATCCTTATATTAAGATTCAAAGCACTGGTTTTAGAAACCAGTGCTCTAGCTACCAGATGATGGAGATGCGAGTTTATTTTTTCTGTTGTATCCTGCAAGAACTGTTATACAATGCTGGTTTTATAACCAAAGAATAATTTTTATGTTGAACACCTGACTAGGAATCTTTCATTAAGCCTAAATTAAGAGAAGGTCTTGAGAAGTACTGAATTGCACAGAGCTAATCAGTCATTCATGAGCGATGATTCTGGAAGGGAAAATTGTTTCTATGGTTAAAAGCAGTGTGAGTACAGGGTTGGAATTAGAGAAAGACACTGATTTATTACTGAATCCTTCGAAACTTCCTTACATCAAATCTTAGAACAGTTAATTCCAGAAATTACTATTGTAGAGCAAGTTTTGGAGCCTTAGGGTTTTGCTTAAGCAGAACAACATGTTAGGAGCTACAATTACTGCTGACTAAAGCCCTTCAATCAAGGCAGAGATTGGTAATTTAGTATGAGGTCTCTTTTACTGTTAAACCCTGGTTTAAGAGCTCAGGGTCAGAGAGAACAGGAACCTGCTGATTCTGCAAGACTTCCTCAGAAGTGATAAAGAACGATTCAGGAAGAAGCTATTGACATTGGGGATTTTTTTCCCCCCACAATCTTGGCAGTGATGTAAAATTATAACTGATGCCAGGGCAAGAAAGTAGCTCCTATTTCATTCTCTTCTTTGTACAGGGTCTCTGTATAACTAGTAAACCTAAACCAGTAAAGGATGAGTCATAGTGAGTGATTTTCCCAAGATAGCTAAATTTACAACCGGGTTAGGTTTAGAAAGGAGAAGGAATGAAATGCCTACTTTATTACTGGACCTTTAAAGGATCAGGAAAATAAAATATGATCTAGTCCTACATTGAAAGAGTAATTCCTGTTTAACTCATCACCCAAGACCAGAGTATTTCCATTCTTAAGTGCAGTGTAGCAGGTTAAGCTTACAATTGCAGACGGAATACTGGGAAAAGGAATACGGCTGTTGGTGCATGGATAATGTCAGGCTTTTAGAGAAGCACTACTTCTCCATAGCATCCTGAAAACCTGCATCCCTGAGTCAAGGGGAAAGAATACATTGTATTTTTACTGAAGTTGACTTTGGAGCCTCTAGTTTTTTGGTTAGGTTTGGGTCTGAAGTTTGATTTATGCTTACCAAACCCTGTATGACAAGATTCTTTTCCTGTTCTTCCCTCTACAATTATGACTGACAGAAACCTCTGGAAAAAGACTAAGCTGAGCAGTGATTGTATCATAAATTAGCATCACCTTACAGTAGTGTCTGAGAAATTTGCTTTATCATAGTTCCTGCTTGAACTAAAAACCAGAGGCAATTTAATTTATATTTTGTTTTAAAATGGTTTGGAGGCTATGCAGTATGCTTTTAAGAACAGGAAAACTTTGAAAGAGATTTGCTGTGGGTTCCTGGCAGAATTCCTGATAGCCATTCCAGAAAATGGCTGATGTTTTCTGTTAGTCTAACAAGAAACTCCCTATGTGTTGGCAGACATAAAGTTATGGTTCTGGTTAGGAAGACAGTCATGGTAACCAAGAACACCAATTTCCCTAGTGCCCTGTAATTCTCAGATGTAGTCTATTGCTGTAAGTGCAGAGTTTACAAGGCTTCTGCAGCCTAGGATGTGACACTATGTCAGGCATAAAGAATTGCTCAATAATTTGTAGCTCAGGTATAGGGCATATTTTTAAACTCTGGTGCTGGTAGGATAGAAAACAAAGTGAAAGGGTCTTCACTGACCTATGATAAAAATCAGTGCCAGAAAATAGCCTTCTACTCCCATAAATTTGTATACTTCCTAACTGTCCTTAAGATTGTTTCATTTTAAGATGAAGAGCCAGTCTTTCTGGTTGATCCTGAAAGGCTCAGCCACCTATTTTGAGAAATGATTTCTATTTTCTTTCAATGGAATAGGCAGAGATGAACCACATTGTGCTTATTATTTGACTTCTGTTTAAGTTTCTGTGAGCAAAGAATGAAGAGGGGATTTTACAAAGGCATCTTCCAATACCTGAATCATGAATCAACAAATAGCTTCTGTTTTGCTTTTCTTCGTACATCGACTGGCCACAGTGAATCACAAACACAGGCTGCTGACTCTGCTGAGGTTTACAGAACACTGAATGGCAGTAAGACTCAGGGAGTTGACACAGAAGAAAGCTTGGGTTTACATGTTGGAAGATTTTTTTGTTGGTATTTTACTCTGTTCTTATAAACATATTAAAGCTATTAGCATATAAGGAGGGCTGTGGTTCATGTTAACTGTCCTGGGAGCAGGGCCTGAAGCCATGAAAATGTAAAATCATGTTTATCTCTCAGAACTCACTGAGACATTTTGTTCCACTGTTCGTGAGTTTGACAGTTTGTTTCCCCTGTACATCTCTCTGTTCTATTTGAGAACCTAGGAATAGAGCCATAGTTATGGCTAAGGTCAAGGAATGGACAAACCAAGGAATTAGATTCATTTAAGAGCCTGTAAAGCTTATGACCCTGTGGATGGATATTTGTTCCTTCATGAGCTGGGAATGCTTGATACAAAAAGCAGGTCTTGATAAGCTAGTTTCAGTATTTGGTCCTGCAAATGATACCAGTCTAGAATGAAGGTTTTGGGGAAAACAAAAAAAAAGGCCTTTTCAGTTTTCTTCTGCTGGGTATGATTATGGCTTAAACATTGGGCTGTGGGAAGTTGAAATAGAAATATCAGGTTTATGCATTCAAAAGGGCTCTAGGTAAGGAAGAAAGAAGACAAACAGTTCATATTTTAACCTAGTCCATAGAGGGGCTTCTACTTATATTTATAATAAGGATTTTGGAGTACAGGGAATTTAACAACTCTGTTATGAGGCCTTCTCCTGTTATGCCTACCATCAGAAGGAGGAAAGCTGGTTCCAAAAGAGTAAAACTTTTATTTTCTCTTACTCATGGAGCTGGGTTCTCTAGACCAATGTTTATGAATGTCTTGAGTAAGAGTTTGGTCAGAGAAAGCAGAAACTGCAGAACCACACAGTCTGCTGGATGACAAAAGCCCTGTCAGTTTAGGTTGAGAGATTGTGCTGAAGAGAAAAGCTAATCTCTGGGCTCTGTTTATCAGTTTTGTGACATGCAAAGAAATCTCTGGGCGAGATTTGGTATTGCAAGTACAGTTTGGAAAGGCAGCAGCTGAAGATTACATTAGCACTGGATGATAATGTAAAATGAAGGGAGAGTTTCTTTCTGTTCTGTTATGGATAGATCTTGGGAGGGGTGCTGCTTCAGAGTACAGATTTGTTGCAGAATGAAATAAATCTAGAGCTACAAGTGAGAGGGCCTGAAGACATACATTTACTCACAGAGTCTAAAAAATCTGCCTATTTAGGATGACATCTGGTGGTAACAATAGAAGTGGCTTGTACTTTTGTGGTGCAAATGGTCTCTGGCTTGGTTTTCTTTTAAGCTACTCATTGTAGTTAAGATTAGGTCCTCAAAAAACACACCAAAATTTAGGATCTCATTTTTCATCTTGTAAAAATCCAGAGGACCATGGATTTTGAACCCAGAAAATAAGGATTAAAACTCGCCTATCTTTTTGAACATTTTGTATTTATAAAATCCAAGTCATTTGTTTGTTTTGGTGGTTTTCAGTATTTTCCAGTTTCCAAGATAAAAATAATAAAAGTTCATTAACTTCAATCCCTTGAAAAGATGATCATTCCAAGATGAATTAGCGTAACTGAAATATCAGATCATATGAACAGGTTAGAAGATTCTAGTAATTGAATGTTATTTCTTTAAAAAACAAAAGTAAAAAACCCCAAAATAAAACAACAACGAAAAAAATAAATAAAAAAAAAAACATAAATAAACCAACCACCATTATTTTATAGAAAAAAAGAAAAAAAAAATTACATATAATATCTAGGTAGTAATTCATAGAGAAATTTTATTTGATTTCTTTCTTTTCCATATTTTCATTAGCTATATACTACAAGACATTTACTTCTTAAAACAGGCAACATTTTCATATAAAAGAAAAATCCAAACTGAAGGAGCCAATTTAAAACCAATTTTAACTGCAAACAATCCATATTTATTACTGGTCTGGATTCATCCAACCCAAATTGGCTCTTAACACTATTCTTCCACATAAAAACCAAGTGTGCTAAGCACTTCAGATAATGATGCATCAACATTTGTGACTTTTTTATCTTGGAAAATTAAGCCTAATTCTCAAGAGCAATGCTATGGAGAAGTACAATTTTAAACTACAGTGCTATTTTAAGCTTGCTTGAAAAGTGTACTGCTACAGTATTTGAATCCTTAAAGCGCATCCAACAGAAAAGGCTTTCCAACACCATCATCATGATCCTAAGAATTTTTAATAAATAAAACTCTGGCATTTGTGCAGACTTCTTATAACGTCATTCAGGGAGCGATCAAGTTAACTGGCAGTCCTACATGTACTAATCTTACAAGCATTCTGTCTCCTGGAGTACTGTCATTTATAATTTGCCTTTTCTTGTTGTGGATTATGGAGGTAGAAAGAATGTGTCCCTGAACACATTTCATACCACACGCTAAGTACATTCAGACGAGGTTTTGTTTTGCCTTTTTTTTTTGTGTCACCACTTACCTGTTGTAAGAAAGAGAGAGCTATATAAAGCAAATAAGCATTGAAAAAGCCACAGGGAGCCTGAGATTCAAAACTCTGCTCATGTGGCTGTCATCATGTAAATCACCCTAAATGCATATGGAATGAAGCACATATGTGAAACAGTAAAAGCAAATGCTACTGTTAAACAAGTACAGATTCAGGTTGATATGTAAAATTATAGAAAGGTTTCAAAAAGAATTAGCCACCTCTTCTTTATGATTCTCCTCTCACAGACATCTGCATAGATTCATTGCTATAGTAAGACATCATCCTAGGTCTCACAGTACGGCATCTTTCAGCATAAGGGGAGCATGAATCTTGCAAGGAAGGAAGCATAAATCCTATTAACTAGAAAAGCCCACAAAATTACAAAGTATTCAGGTAATACCTATTTGCTCACAATGTAAGATAACCAGCATTTTTTAACTCTTCACTTTGTACAAGTCCAAAAGCTGGAGTAGCTGCATGTGAAGTTCTCTTGTTTAGGAAGACTGTCTGAAAGTAACAAGCCCACATAAAGGCTCCTCTGTTGCTCATCCTCCAGGTTTCCAGTGTTGTATAATTCTAAAGGTGAATAAAACATAACTCTTGCTGTCATACTTCAACTGTAGCATAACTAGCATAAATAAATATTTCCCAGTGTCAATAAAAGCACTCCCAGCAATGATGACAGTCTGCTTTATGTTTAGCTCTTTAGTGTTGGGAAATCAAGCAGTAATCCAACAGTCCAATCAAGCTGACTGCAGCCATCTATCACAGCACTACAGTGTCTTTGAAGCAGAAATGAGCTTAAATCAGAATGCAAGATCAAAGTTCTCAGCATGAGCCCTGCCATTACTGGAGAAATCTTAGCTTGCATTTTGAAAACACAAGTCTTCTCAGTTGCTTGCAAGTGGCTGTTTATTTGGTAAGGTTTTAGAGGCACTATTTTCGAGTAATTTGTGAAATTCAGGCTGGAATGCCTTTATATTTAATATTCTTTGTCAAGTTATTCGCTAAAGCTACAGTCCAAAAGGAGCCTACGTATTGTCTTCTGTTTTCTTAACTGACCCGAGTTTTATGTCTAAATTTGACAAAATTCTAAATTACTCCTAAATTCTGTCTCTCCAGCAAGTAAACAAGGCCTTGGAGGTCCTATCCAGGATCCTGCTCCACAAAAAATAAAAACAAACTAAAACAAAAAGACTTTCCTTGTATCTGATTGCATCAATAGCACATTTTTTATTCATATAGTCCACTACACTTCCGCCACTTCTTACACTGTTTTCTTCCGACACTCCTTTTTTCCACTTTTGCTTAAATTTTTAGTTTATGACAACACATAAAAATACAGATTCAGATAGTGTGAGGATAACCATACACACACATTTTTGTCCTTACCTCTCTCTCTTTCAAATACATCTAGCATAGTAGCCAGAAGGGATTTATCTTGACCTACTTATCCAATACAAGAGGAATACTTAGACTATTCCTTTCAGGCATTCATAGATTTCAACTTCAGCCTGATCACCTACTAATTATCATTTCACTGCCATTAAGCTCATAGTCTAACACAAATAAAAAGCCCCAGCTGAATCAGAATCTGCTTCACTTCTTCCTGTTGAGGGCATAATTCTATTTCCCTGTCCATTTCCCAGAAAGGCTTCTAACTCGTGTTTGTTGCAGCACTGGCTGAGACTTCAGGGGGCACTTGAACTTCCTTCAGATTGGTCTTCTCACCTTTTATAAACAAAAGAAACAAAATTTTGTTTCTTTTATGGACAACTACCCATTTTCCCCTTTTAAATAAATCTGAAATGATTGACCAAGAGAAAAAGCATTGTCATGTAATGGTTCCAAGAAAAATGGTCACATAATAGTTCCAAGAAAAATGGTCATGCTGTATTTAATGTTAAGCATTGCTCGAGACTGACACTATCAAAGTTTGATTGGCTTGCTTTTTAAAAAATTTCTTTTTCCCTCCTGGTTTTAACTAGATACACTAAAAACAGTTCTGGAAGAATAACCTGTTGTTAAAGCTGCTCAGTATTTCCCAGTATACAACCCTGTTTTGAGATGCTCAGAGTTCTGACAAAATGATTCTGCTCTGACTGACATTCCTGTTCAGGCTAGCTCTGACTAACCCAGTCCCTGGATGAATTTTTCTCTTCAAGAAACCCAAAAACCAAAATCACCCAACCAACCAACAAACCAACCAGCCAAAAAAAAACAAAACACCCCAAAAAAAAAACCCTACAAACAAACCAACAAAAACTAACAAAACAACAACAAAAAACCCCACACAAAATTCATCATTCAGTTTTCCTTTGGTCAAAAAGTACTGAAAGTGGAAAATGAGGAGAGAGAATGGAATTATATTAATTAGGGATGTAAGAGTTCAATTTTAAAATGAAAGAGTCTTTCTGGGAAAAAAAGTTGTTTGACCTGGTGATTAAAGAAAGTATAATTATGTGTATGGACAAAGTAGTTAAATGCAAGCTGAATATGAAATTGGACTCCTAAAATTCTACATTTTGAAGATTCATTTCCAGGCTATCATTAATCTGTATTTTAGAATGCAGAAAACTATTCACATTCCATTATACCTTGTGTGGTTTCAGCTTCACAATATTTCCATGAGAACCTTTCTACCTTTTAGCTGTAATCACCTATTGTCTGTTTCCATTTATTGTACGTCTTTTTTGGCATTCATGGAGATTATTGGACTTCAGTTCTGGCTCTGCATATGAATCACTTAGAAGTAAGCTTTAATGCAACAGTTCTGACAGATACACAATGACACTATGAGATAGAATGCCTTCCTCCCAGTACAGACACAAACAGTTGGGACCTGTACCTATCATCTTAAGTAGAAAGAATAGGATGCTAGGTATCCACAGTAGGATGTTTGCCACCTGCTTTTCAGGTGCTGTCAGCTCTAAAGTCAAGAATGCTCAATGGGAGTATCAAACAACTTGAAAGGTAAGCCAGGAGTTAAATGCAGCACTTTCTATCTATTTATCATGATCCACTTCTGTGAAGGAAAAGCTAATTTTGCTAGAATAATTCTGTCAGGAGAAAATAAGGTATCTATTTCAAAAGTAATACATTGGACAATCAGAATGACCAGTGACATGACATATTTTTCTCTGTAGAAATATATTTATACATCTGTCAAAATCTTTCCACTTCTCTCAATTATGTATTCTTGTGTAGGTAAAAACATGGAAGTCTGAGCAGTTTGCATTTATACACACACACAGAGAAGTGTCTACCTAGATTCCCAGGCTCTTTTGGTGAGCATAATATGTCCATTAAGGCAGTAACTACTGAAATACAATATTGAACACAGCAGGCATTAAGTAATATGATTTCTGCCACAGAATTACAGAAAACACTAGGAGGCACACTGCAGCAACTATAAACATTTACAGATGTCATTGCAGCAAGAGTCATGCAGAACTGCTGGAGGTCTAGATGCTTGAAGTGAAATTGGTTGTTCTTTAAATGGCTTCCTCCAAAACATAATTGCTTCATTCTGGATAAGAAATAGAGAAGAGGAGAAGCATGTATCCTTATTTGGTTTGGAACTGTGTGAGCCAGAAGAGTTACAGCCAAAATTCTGAGTCAAGATAAATGACAGTCATTGTGCTTTTAACTGAACGCCAGACAGATTTTCTTCTGCTATTTTTTAGACAACATTCATTTACTACAATAATCCCTTTTACACCTAAATACTGCATTGGACACCATCTAAAAGCTTTATAAATGATCCTTCAGGTTTGCAGTCTAAGACAATTACCTAGGAGCAAATCAAAGCTTGACGAGAATCCAAGATATACAGCAGGTTTCTATTTTCTTTTAAAATCCACATTTGCAGCATATGCATATAAATAGAGCATCTACCAAATGAAATTGCATATGTAGATATGCATTTCCCCCTACTACAAAACTACACAGAATTTCAGCATAAGGGTTCAGTTCCATTTTTTGCACGTGAAATTCGTGCAACATATTTGAGTGTTATCCTACCTGTCAATAAGCTATATGAAGCATGCTCCCAGTCTGTGTAAATCAAAGTCTATTCTTTAAGAATATAATAGATATGCCAAATTCACATATAATAAAATTTGTGCCAGTAATCTACTCAAAAGTATATACAATCAAGTTATGAATGTATTTCTATATAAAGAGCTTTGAAGGTCTAAAGTATAATGAAACGAGCAACGTAGAAGCTGCAGTGTAACTAATGAAATAAGCAACCAACATTTGAAAAAGATAGACCAAGTTTGCAAGGGAGAAGAGGTGATGAAATAGAGAAGAAAGAACTTGAGATTCATGAGAAGAGTCAAATTTATGCAACTAGGGACTAATTATGAGGGGGAATTAATAAATCTTCACCAGTGTAGATTGAGAAACTGGAATAGCAACCTAGCCACCAGTGTAAGGTTGTAAAGTATGGTTCTGAAGTTGACGAAAGGTAGGAAAAGATCTATAAATATCCTTTATCCATAATTATCTTTAATTATCCTAATTAATCTTGATTGCCTTCCATGATGAAATGACTGGGTCTGCAGACCAATAGAAAGAAGTGTGTGTCATTTACCTTGACTTTAGAAAGGCATTTGATGCAGCCTTCCATAGCATTCTTGTCAGCACCCTGAAGTGACACAGACGGATGGTCAAATTTCAAGGAGAGGGAAAAATGGACTGGATCGTTGCACTCAAAGTTAAACAGTTCAAAGTTTAACAGGCACCCAGTTACAAGTGGATCTTCTTAGAGCTCAGTATAAACACTGATACAAATAAACACTTTGGGATAAGTTCATCTAGTTCATGACCACCACCAAACAGATGGGAGCAGTTGATACACTGGAGGGGGAGCAGGTACTTTGACAAACGGAAAAACACCTGACCCTTGAAGGTGGAAGGAAGGTGAAAGAAAGCAAAGGCAAAGGCAGAATCCTGCACCTGAGATGACATTAACCCCAGGTAACAGCAAAGCTGGAGGTGACTAGCTAAAATCAGCTCTGAGATAAGGGCACAGTGGGCAGCAAGTTCAATACAAGACAGCAGGGCACCCCTTTGGCAGTGAACTAAACAACACACTGGACATTAAAAACTTAGCCAGTAGGCATGAGTGGTTATTTCCTTTTGGTTTGCCCTTTTGAAGCTCCATCCAGAACAGCTTTGGATGCTTCCAGTAGTAATTGGTGACTAGGATGGTTAAGAGACTCCAGCACATGACATACAGAGACCAAAAGAATTATTTTTTCTTTTGGTCTGTAAAAAAGAAGGCTAAGGGGAGAAGAGATTGCTGCCTTCAAATACCTAAAAGTGAGCTACAGAGAAGACAGAGCTCTTCAGCCCTGACAAGCAAAAGCATAAGAGAGAATTGTTACAAAGTGTAGCAAAGAAAATTTCTTGGGACCAAAGGAAATTATGTTCATAGTGAGCGTGATTAAGCACTGGAACAAATTACTAGAGAAATTTCAGGGTCTCCATCCTTGGAGATTTTCACACTTAGTTCAACATGATACTGATCAGACCTTGAAACAGAGCTACCTTTGAACAGGATTAATGAACTCCAGAAATCTCTTCCAAAGAAAATTATTCAATGATACTAAGTTTGAGGTGGATATGGAAAGAGTGAGCTCCAAAGTAACTTTTAAGCAAATCTTTACCTTCTAGCAAAGGGCAGGATTAAGCAGAAAGAGTAAGGAGGATTATGACTTGTGTTATAAAGAAAATTGGGTACTTGATGATGATGATGACTTGCTGCTTGATTCATACCCAGCTGGTGGAGAGAAGCATTTTTCCAAAGATTTGTATATTGGTGGCTATTTATGAACAGGGATAGTCACTGTAACACCTAGATAACCAGTGCCTTTAAAAATTATACACAAAAAGCATCAGTGTTTCTGAAAATCAATTAGCCCAGTTAAGCCTTTTCCAGCAGTTTATTCAGACAAGGATTTAAGTCAAGTGACAGTCCACAGGAATTTTTCAGATATGAATCTGCACTCTGAAGGTCTGAATCTGAAGAGGAACTTGGAGAGAATTGATGGCACATAAGGTAATATGTATTCCCAAACAAGGAATCTCTTCAGTGAAAGTGATAATGTTAGAGAAAGATTTTGTGTAATAAATCCTTCTGTGTGCAAGTCCATCTAAGCATCTTGATGTCTTGCTTGGTCAAAGAAAGAAAGAGACCTTTTGGATATGTTATAACATACAAATTTTCTTTTATGCATGTACTTCTTTCCCTAAACATAGTGACTGAGCTGTTACTATTTGGATTTTATTTGGATTTTATAAATGTTTACTTTATTCTAGCTTAACATTTATTGGCTGTAGGAGGAACTGCGGGGAACTGATCAGAAAGACATTTTGCACATCTGATGATTATTAAAACCAAATTATTGCATATTGCACCAAGATATGCTAAAGGTGCTTAAGAGGTTGGAAAGATCTTTCAGAAACATTCGCACACCAGCTTAGGAACTGGCAACTTGTCAGAGGATTTTGGGCATACAGCATGAATAAATAGGTCCTTGAGGTTGAGCCCTAGAGGTCCACCAGGGACTTTGCCACAGAAAAGGGGTCTCTGCACCTTATCAGAGAGACTTCTGCTAAATCCTTGAAGTACTAAGATGCTATAATCAGTGTAAATGGGTTTTATGAGGCAATACGAAATAAAGAATGTTGTGGGGAGAGAATCCACACCTGTTTTCAGTACACAGAGAAAAGTAAAGTCAGGTAAATGAGACTGCAATTATGGTTAAGAAAGAATGGAAGGCGGGAAGATAAATTAAAAAATCCACACACCCCCTCTCCAGGAGACAAAAACAACAAAAAAAGAAATATGATATGGAAATAAATGAGAGTAGGAATCAATAAAGCTAATGAAAGTTACTGCACTTAATTCACATAAGAAATTGGATGACTTCTGAGAGAAACAATTTTGAAGTTCCAAGGGTAATGCAAAAAGCCTGGACAACAAAGCAGAGAAAGTGGTGCTACTAGTACATGACATTAAAATGCTATAACAGCCATAAGAAATAAAAAAGAGGACTAGCAATCCCAATGGAAAGTATATAGTGACTTTCTTCAGAACACCGTAAATAAACATAAAGGCAGTGTAGCTGCACTGTATATTAGCAGTGTGACAGACTAAAAAAAGGAAAAATAACACATAAAGCAGATGTGATTTATATTGAAACTAATTTAAGGAAAGACTGGTATTAGGGCAGATTTCTCTAAAACCCCTCAATCATATTTGCATTCTGATGGAGGCTAAATTTGATTATTATAGAGAATAAAAGATATCTGGAATTGTGTCAAGAAACAAAAAGGCCCAGATGTTTCTGCATATTGCAATTGACAAGTTTCTTCAGTAACAAGCTTTGGAGTAAAAAATGTTAGGTCATCCTTGGGTTGGCAGTGAAAAGCTAATCATACAACATATTATTGAAGGAAGTTGTTACAGTTGCCTTAAATGAGGTTAAAAATATACACAAAAAATACATTTGTAATTGAAAGTTTCCCATTTCAAAAATTTGAACAGGAAGAATTCCTGGGAGCTAGTACACAAATTCCGGTTGTCTGAAAGGTTCAAGGAATTTTCCTCTATGTCAATATTCTCTGAAGCCAGTAGCATAAAACTAACTTTCACTGGTAACTCAAGCACTGTGAAAATCTTGTTTAGAAAGTTCCTGTTCTAATGGAATAAATTGGTGTCTCAGAAAGGTTATTAGAAGTCAGTGGAGAGCTAACAAGCAAAGGGAAAGACCGACTGTTCACCAAAGAATGATGTAAAGACCTTGCTATCCTTCAGAGCAATCAGAACTTTCATTTCTATAACTGAGTAAAAAAAAAAATCAATCAAGAAAGGTGAAGTAGTTGTTACACTCTGTTCTGCCTTGATATCATCGGTCCTGAGACGGTGCCTTGTATCCAGAAGAAATACTAAAGACAGACAAAAGCATTTGCTCCTGGGTAGTGAAGTCTGATGAGACAAGTGAGACCGTTTGGCACATTTCTATGAGGTGGGGACTGTGGAAGAGCAGGGCAAGGGGAGAGATGTGTTTTGCCTACTTCCCAGGTAGAAGGTAGAAGTCATCCCTGTTAGTGCATCACATGGTTCTGACTGAGTTCCCAGGAAAGAATGCAAAAAGTATTCTTTATCCTGTACATAGGAAAGACGCAGTCAGGACTGATGCCACTTAGGCTTTCCTTACAAGTGTTTGCCTTACAGACAGGATAATGCTTAGAGTATCAAAAGACATCCTGAAAATTAAAGATTTTTGGTCCCAGATTTTGTATATTTATCTCCATTGGTATTTACTCGTGCTGGTTTTGGCTGGGATAGAGTTAATTTTCTTTAGGGCAGCTGATAGGGGGCTATGTTTCAGATTTGTGATGAAAACAGTGTTGATAATGCAGGGGTGTTTGTGTTATTGCTGAGTAGTGCTTACACAGCATAGGGGCCTTTTCTGCCTCTTACCCCACCACACCAGCAAGTAGGCTGGGTGTGCATAAGGAGTTGGAGGGGACACAAGCAGGACCTGTGACCCCAGCTGACCAGAGGGATACCCCAGACCATGTGGCATCATGATCAACTTGTAAAGCTGGGGAAGGAGAAGGAAGAGGGGACATTTTGAGTGGTGGTGTCTGTCTTCCCAAGTAATTGTTACTCATGACTGAGCCCTGCTTTCCTGGAGATGGCTGAGTGCCTGCCTGCTAATGGGAAGTGGTAAATGAATTCTCTGTTTCGCTTTGTTTGCATGCATGCATTTTGCTTTACCTATTAAACTGTCTTTATCTCAGCCCACGAGTTTTCTGATTTTTAGTCTTCTGATTCTCTTCTCCCATCTTGCTGGCTGTGGGGAGGAGTGAGTGAGAGGCTGTGTGGGTTTTGTTGCTGTCTGGGGTTAAACCATAACAATTTGTTTGCTAAAACTTCTGTACCTTAGGTTATGCCTCAGAAAACCTTCATTCCTATCATGGAAAAATGTCAAGAAACTAAAGTGGTAAAACTGTCCTTTTTTATCCTGTCATCGGTTTGGTTTATATTTTAAGTACCTGCAGCCAATACTTTTACAATGGGCATCAGTAGCAACTTCTCCCTGCCTCCCATGTTTCTTCTCACTCTTTGCAGCAGGTTCTTATTTATCTTTCTCCCCTTTGGTGATCATTTTATGTGTGAGTGGAAAAAGTGGCAAGTCAGGTGCTGAGCAAGTAAATTGCCCTGAGAATCAGTCCTTATGCAACAATTGTCAGACTTGAGTGTCCTTTAATGTTCAGGCTCTCTGTCTCTTTAGTCCAATTTGAAATAGGTCACTTTCTCTGGTGGACATTAAGAACATGAACCAACAGCAAAAGTCACCTAAACCTTTGATTTATAGCGTTTGCAACTGTTCTGCAAGAGTGCATAAAAGTGACCTACAACAATCTCAAAACAGTCTGGGAATGATTGCTGTTAGGGCAACTGCATTTTCAAATAGAGAAGCGAGAGTTGTCTTTTGTGACAATTGTCTTGTTTTACAATCTGCATAACACTAATTGTAAAGCAACATGGTGACATACAGCTTGCAGACATTTCTCTTACTAATTATGTATTTAGAACATTAAGCAGTTTTGCATAATGTAAAATAACAAGCAAGAACACACATTTTTATAACACCCACTTTAAAACCATGCTATTTCTGACAAAAACAAGCCTGACAGTTCTTTGTGACATCAGAATCGACAACTGGGTTACATAACCTTATTCTCTGTGATATGCAAATTCCTTGGCTTGTGGAACAAGTATCACAAAAGAAGTTGTGCTAGTATTAGCCTGGTCTGAATAGGAGGCAGGATAATAGCACAGAGATCAGCTCTGTTCTCTATATTCAAGTTTGGGGATCAGAGAAAAAGGATGCAAATCATTAATCACATCATTGTGGGCTTCTTTCATTGTTTCACAAAAAAACATCAAGCTGCACGGCTGGCAGACTTGCCCTTTCTGTCAGTTAGAAAATGATGAAAGTGTTTCTTAAAATAATCTTAGTCTAATACTCCGACTTTCATACGCAATATAAAATTGCCAGGTCTCTACCATACTTCAAAGAATATGATTATCAATGAATGCATTCTTTTTCTTTTGCTCTCATTTTGCAGAAACACTTGAAAATGGTAAATCTACTCAATGCTAGAAGTACTCAGCTTTTGGTTTGTTTTTTTTTTTCTCTTTGTGAGCTGTTAGAGTGTTTAATCATCTAGTTAAAGGCAGCAATCATTTGCCTAAACCAGGAAATAATTCAAGTAATGAGATATGCAAAGCAGACACATACACACACAAAAAAGCTTCATTCCCGTAAGACTCACTTTCTGAATTGGCAAAAACTAATGAATCTTTATGTCTGCAGTGATAAAGGAAGACTACTTACTCTCAGTATCTCCATCTTCAGTTAGATTGCTTGCAGATCCACTGAAATTAGATGTCAGTGTAAATTATGGTGTAGGCCGAGTTACTAGCCAAGGCTATGAAGGGTAGACACATAAAAACAAGGTGCTATTGAAGGTAATTGCTTCTGATCTTAAAGTTCTTATGTGACAAAATTGGTGCTGATGTGGCATTTGCATCAGAGGCTCCCTTTTAATTGACACTGACTAGATTGAGGGCTTGTTTTTTTTCCTAGAGGTTTTATTTTTTTTTTTTCTGCTTAATTCTTAAAATTCACCCTGTAAAACAGTGGCAGACTGCAGAATGCAATTCAGCTAGTGGTAAAAGGATATTTGCTTTTCTCATAGGATTTAGGGAAAAAGCATGTGTGTGTTTGCATGTATGCATATCACTTGCACACGCCTGTATTCATGTGAGTGTGTATACATATTTGATGCAGAGAGAGAAAAACAGCAATTTGAAATTCATAAACAAACCAGTTGTGTTTAAAAGGATAAATCTGAAAAAAAATATAGCTGGCTAGACATATCACTGGAGTGCCTACCTCTCAGAGAATCCATTGTCTAGTGTAGTGCTTACAGTATTTAGTTCTCCAGACTCCCCAGGTCATCTGCAAATAAAAATTCTAACAGTACATTGAAGCCTTCAAGTCAAAGAAGGCACCACCTGAGCTAGCTAGTGGGAAATTATAGGGAAAGAGCAGAAGTTAAGCTTCATATATTTAATGCTTTTAAGCATGTTAAGCCAGAGACATGAAATTTTCTGAACCCCAGAGAGAGTTCAGCTTTTCAGCTAAATCTTTTCAGAAAGGTTCTGCAAATGGACTGATTCTTTCAAAATGTTCAGAATGTCCCTCTGGAGAAGTCCATCTTCAGTCTAGTTAGGAGACTGCCTAAAGTCACCCAGTGCTCTCCTGAAGGTGGCTCAGCCAGTGGCTGGCCATTAAAAACTGTACCCATGAGTCTGGCTCACAACTGCCACCACAGTCAAGTTCTCCTGGGAAACATACCATCTCCTCAGGCACTTTGGCGGGCACTTTAGCATCTTAATATTTTCATGTTCAAGTCAACACACAGGAGCATACTGCTTCCCAATAGGCAACCAAAGTCTTAGCCCCTCGTCTTGCATTCCCACCCCATAGTCAACAGATACTCAGCACAGTTCAGTATTAGGCACCTGAGGTAACTCTGATGACACATGTTGTGTACTCCCAGCCATCCCTGTACAGCTATGTTACATGAATACTCTTGATATTGTCACTCACAGAGGTCTGACAACAAAATTAGGTTCCAGTAATGAATGGGTAGTGCTGTCTGGGAAAAAAAGAAAATTACAGCGAAGTTTAGGGAACTTTCGGAACCATAATAGACATGAGTAACCTGCAAGGCATTGAAAAACTGATCCAGTGAACACAGTTCCTCACTGCCCAACCAGGACTTATACTGATTCTGCATATATACCTTAGCGAAATACTGTTAAATGCCAAAACTACTTTTTTTTTGGCATTGGTTTGCCAAACTTTCTTTTCCACAACTTCTTCTTGTCTCCAAAGAGTCAAATAATAATATTTCTAAAACATCACACTTGGTAGTTTAAATTCGGAAACTGCCAACACCCATGCAGTTTCTCTTAAGGCCTTTCTGAGACAAAAAAGTGCAGCTCTTTATTCCTGTTTTCACATCTTCTGTAGTCATTCGTTCTCAGTGATATGCTCACATAATAACTGACTAGCAGAAAATTTACAGGACTCTAGTACCCATGTGTATTATAGAGAATTTATATAGAATATATAAACTCTATCCTGGGAAGGGATGTTATGCTCATGTAACTTAAGAACAGAAAGAGAATATTGAGACATCTGCATTTTAGTCAAAGAAACTAATTCAGCTCCTGTTTCCTATGCATCCAAATTACTATGCTATTTAAAAACGCTTACACAAGGGAGGAAAAAAAAAAAAAAAAACCAAACCAAAAATACAAGAGAATTTACTCACAAACTGCCTGCAGGCATTGTTTTCTTAGATTTGCAGTAGCTGTATGGCAAAAGTATCAACTACAAAGTTGTTTCCATTTTCCTTTAGGTTCTTTTAAGAATAAAGTAGTGAAATTTCCCCTAATGTACTTGGGTACAGGTATTAGGTATAGTTGGAGCCAAACTCACCTAGTCTCCAGTCTTATCCTTAGATATCCTATATCATTTCCATATTTCAGATTCCTTCCCCTACTTCCCCTTAGCAGTTTATCGGAGAGGTGTAACAAACACATTTATACTTTAAAAACTGAAAACTAAGTGATATAGAAGGCACAATGAAAAGCTATTTCTACAGATTATACAAAGCCCTTGACAATAGCTAATCAGTTAGTGTTCAGACACTGCAACTTAGCACATCCAGTGTATTGACTTTCTTGATAGCTTCCCCTCACCCCTCCCCCGCAATTGTTCTCTTTTTGTTGTGCCTTGTCATATGTCAAGATAGTAAGCTCTTTACAGCAGAGATGGTTTTATTATGCACATGGATGGTGCCTAGAATAATAGGGTCTTGAACCCTATTTGGGAACCTTAGATGTTACTGCAATAAAGAACAATTATTATTATAATAAAATGAATTGGGTTGAGAATGGTTGGCATAGTGTAAATGTATGGAGGCAGTTAGAACCAAAGACCCTTTTCCACTGTCAGAAGCTGAAGGTTTGTTCAGCCATTTTTTTCAATTGGTGCCTTGTTTTTTTCCCCTTCAGAGTACACAGATATAAGCTACTTATTTGTTTGTATGCTGAAAACAAAGCTGATGTTATTTAAAGGTGGAAGGACCACATATGGACCTGGCTAGCAGATAAGCGAGAATAGTATGTGGTTTCCCATATTAATTTCTTTTTTATGTCTTCTGAGTTGTTTTATTATGTCTCTGAATGACAGAGAAAAATACACTGTACTCTTACATTTTCTCTCTTTCCATTTCACATTTAAATAATGTATTTCCTTTAAGTGCCTTATCTGTAATAGAAGCATGTCCTCATAAAACTATTAGCAATGAAAATACAAAAAAGCAGCAAAGTAACCTTCAAAGCCAGCATAAAAATCACAACAAAGGAATTAGAATTTAAAACATCAAAGTATCCGAACTCCTTTAATCGCTGAAATGGAGGATACCGGGGAAGGAGGGAGGGGTTGAATTTCCTACGTTATATTTTTATAACATAGAGATCCATGTACCTCAGCAATAACCTAAGAATAAAGGAAATGCATTTTAAAATGCACAAACAAATGCAAATAGGACACTTCCTTTTTCTTTCTTTCTTTCAGCCATTCTTTCCCTTAGCATGACATTCAGTGCACATCTGAAGTCAGAAGAACTGTGCATGCCTCCATTTTTCTTCAGCTATTGTGATTTGCCCCTATTTTCCTGTTTAAAGAAGAGCATGCAATTTGCTACCAAAGGTGATTCAAATGCAGTGTGGAAGACTGAACGCTCAGTGACCTTAGCTCAGTGCCCTCAGCTCAGTGCCCTCTCACTGTAACAAATAATGCAGTTCCTTCTAATTGTCACAAGAAGGCAATCACATTAAAATCTTAATCTTGCTCAAATATTCTCTCCGGATAAAAGCATATAATTTGTACACTCCAGTGTATTTGTCTGTTAGACATGGATTTATTAACTCCACCTAGGACCACTTTCCTATTCTCCTGTTTCTGTATCTTGCTTTAGTGATTAGAATTATTTTCATCATCTGATCCTATTTTCAGCTTCAAAACTCCTGTTTCTCATTGATCTAAAAAGCAGAATTCTAGCAAGATAATGTAGATGGATCCAGAACTCAGTTTCCTTCGGGAACTCCACCTCCAAAGCAGGGGTTTTTTCTCCTGCCTACAGCATTTCAATTATATTAAACTCTTTAAAACTTTGCTGTTATGACTGCAAAGTATTTTCCTGGTAAAAAGGGATAAATAAACATACATAGAAAATAACTTTCATGTTTTTCCGGCAGCAGAAAGCCTTAAAAATCTCAGCCTCTAGCAAAATTTAATTTGCATTCTTACTGGAATGCAATCTTCAGGACAGTGTGTGATGCCCACCACTGAGAAGTCCTCTACCCCAGATTTTGGACCTCTTTAGTTTCCACAATACAAAGTATTCACAAACCACAGGCCTATCTTAAAATCTCAATCTCTCAATTTGGATTTACTTTATTTCTTTTTGATTTGCCACAATCTGGAATTCATCTTCACAATCACAGTTGTTAGAGACTTGTTAAGTGAGAGGTTCAGTCCTTATTTCTAGAAGGTGGTACTACAAGCAAAGTGTAAAGTGTAAAGTGTTAAGAGCCATGCAATAAAATCTACAGTTGTAGATAAAAAAGTCTAAAATAAATTCAGGGGGTCTTCTAGCTTTTCCTGTGTCATCTAGGGATTGGCTTCAGTGATTTTTTTTTCATCAGTTCTTATATTTCCATTTCTGCGGCTCCACATCGTCCCCTGAAAATCTATTGCAGTGCTTCACCATTTCTACCATTAGAAAGGTTTTTCTAAAATCCAGCCTGAATTTTCCTTGATACAAGCTCATTTCTTTTCTCTCATCCACCAAGATTATTCTTCCTTTTTTTTGCAGCAACCTTGAACTTCACTGTAGCAGGTCTGCTTTTCTTTTATGGACTACCCATGAATCACTGCACACAAGATTAAGCCTCACAGATTGAGGCTACTTTTGTGATGCCAAAGTGTAGCATTTTCTGATGCTTACCTTGCTCCCAATGACCCACTAAATCCTAGATTTCCACAATAAACCAGGAGCCGCATAAAAAGTTCACTTCCCTCTTGCTTCAGAAGTTACTGTTGGAGTTGGAAGGGGGATTTCTGCAGAAGGAATCCAAGGAAATAAATCTACCAGTAATATCCCATTTGTAGCCTAAAAGACACTGGTGGCTTTCAAGGCCTGTTAAATTCAAAGGCAAATAATGCCACAAATTGTACTATGAAAAATATGCTCTCTCATGATCCCACAATGAATTTCAAGATAAAGCATCCAATCAAGACTATAAGGATGAAAAACTGCCTTCCTGCACCTGAGGGGCACTGTGCCTTTTCATTACCTCACCAAAAAGTGAGCAGAACCCCAAAGAGTATGCCAGTCCACAGCAGGGCTGGGGGAGAGCAGAATAGGAGTGTTACCCTGCATGCCACATGGGGACAGCGGAGCTAGAAGAGGTAGTTTTCCTCACCAAAAGACCTTCTATTTCCTGGAGGAGATCAAAGATTTTTTGCAACTTGCTTTAACAGGAATTCAGAATATATTACCTGGGGAAAGGGAGAGAGATAATAAGCACTGTTCAGTTCTCAGCAGTGTCTTTTGGGATGAGAATTTGCCATTCAGGTTCAAGCTGAGCTTCAGTTGCAAGACCCTTATCTGACAGGTCAGGACACAGAGATGGGCTGCTGCCACAAGAAGAACCTTCTTATCTTAAAAACCATAACGTTCACTGCCAGCCCAAGTCTCCTTCTGCCCAAGCTGTATTATGCACATACCATGCTTAAAACTGCATTTGTGTTTAGCTATGAGGTCACCAGGACTTTCTTTTTTTTTTTTTTTTCAGAACCAACTCAACAACCTTCAGCGGAATAAGCATAGCTGAATTATACTCTAAGACTAGGGACAAAGGAAACAATTTTGTTCCTTTTCACAGTGTGTGGAGAAAGGAGGGCAGAAAAAATTGATTTTGCAATGGGGATGGAGTTAGCACTGTGGCGGGAGACAGGGGAGAGGTAGTTGAACAGCAGCTCTAGGACTAGGAAACAGGGATCAGGAAGGACCAAGGACTCAGAGAGGAGATAGGTTTTAGGTAGCATAGATGTGGTCAGTTGTCTTTCTCTTCCCCATTGCTAGCTCCATCTCACTAACCAGGCTTACTTGAGTTTCTGGGATGCCCTTTCTCAGTTTGCAAGTCTCTTGGGAGCCCCATCATCACAGGGTCTGGGAGCTCTACTCCCTTCTCCAGGAGCCGGGATCCACCTTGTAGCCCACAGTAGCCATCCTCCATTGGTTCCAAGCAGTGCTGCTCTTCAGCATTTAGTATAGAGGTTATAAAGGACTTATGTAGACCAGATCTTGTGCTGACCTACTCTGCTGGCATGCACACATTGCATAACACTGCTAAGACTGGCACTTTTTTCACAGGTGTGCCAAAAAATCACCTGCTATGGATTTGGCACTAGTTAATGAATGCAACATGCCTGCTCAATTCCATGGGGTGAAGATGCAGCTGCCCTCATGTATTTGTCTCACTTAGATCTGAAAACTAATCAACCAAAACCCCACAAGTACAAACACAATTAAAAATTGTGCTTTGGGACTGCATGAGGCACCACATGCAACCATGGGAGTCCTAGGGTAAGGTGTACATAACTAGTATATGGCATCTGGCTTAAAGGCTGTCTTCTTTTTGCAGTATGAATGTTGTTCTGACAGAGTTGGGGGGAATAGTCAGCTGTATGAGCAGAAAGGAGCATGACAAGTTTAAACGAAGTAAGCCTGAACTTCAGTATGGTCTTTGCCTCCCATAACTCAGGCACACACCATAAGGCTTCTCATTAATTCCAGTCATTTTCAATCGGGCCACAGCAGTCTTGAGTTACACAATATAACTTTTAACTGCTTTAAAACGTGTTTTGTAGTGTTGCAAATACTCAGCAGTATGAGTTGCCACAGTTTCCTAGGATTTAATGTCTTTTTCTTCTTTTTTTTTTTTTTTTTTGTCTAGCATTAGGTTGTTTAATTTTCTTTAACTGTCTATTGTTCGCAATAACAGAGAGAGGGTTTAAACTGGTGAGGAAATGTTCAACTTTTCTACAACTCCTCTCAAATGAGTGGAAACTGAAAGACTGATAAGCCTGAGGATTCTCAAGTCAGGAAAAGCTTTTACTGCCTTACTTTAAATGGCACCAGAGAAGCTAACCTATGCTGGCAAAATGTCTTTGAAGTTGACCGAAGGTTTAAGTCATACTCTTTAGATAAGAAGAAAAAGCAGATTCTGGACTTGTTGGTTCACCTATGAAAACGTCTAAGTCTTATGATCCACTGGCCTTCAGTCAGCATAGGGCCTGGTCCATCTAAGTCTAGCTTAACCTCTAGTTTATCTGCTTAAGAGGAAATAACATGGCACAGTCCTCACTTTGGCACTTGCAGAAAACCACATCTCTAGGTTGGTTTTCATTAGTTTTGTCTCACAGCCTCACTAATTGGAACCTTTTTAGGGAAATCTGATTGCTCTCTTACCTCTGTTTCTTTGTTTGTTTAGTTTGGCTTCAAGTTCATTAATTTATTGCAATTTCTTAAGTCTTGAATGCAAACTTCATACTGCACACAGAGTGGTTAGTGATATCCACTTCAGCACTTATCATCCATCAGTATCATTTAGCAAAGTCTTTCTTTTCTTCACAGAAAAAAACACATTTGTAACAATCTATTGGTGCTCCTTCAGCAGTAATAAAATTGTACTCTGCAATTCTACATTGGTTAGGAAAAAATGAATAAAGACAGTAAGTGAATGATACAACTAAGAAGTTCAGCAGCAACAGGACCATTAATCTACTTTCTTTTTTTATTTTATTACATTAATAACGCTACATCAATCTCCCAGTATAAGATCTAATAAATTGTTTTTTTGAAGGCAGTTTTCTCTCAAGGCTAAAGGCATCAGAGCTTAATATTCCTTACTTACCAGTGATAAGGATTTTAAACAATACTGATGCTGCCTGTACCCTTCTACACTTCCTCATATACATAGAAATAGTTACCTATAAGTATTCTTTCCTCTTAGAACTGACGAAAATATTACTCACTGAAAAGGGTACAAAACCTTGGAAGGACTTTAATTCAAATTAAAGATCTAGTTTAAACTTAATCACCAGCTTGACTGCCACAGTTCCTCACAGTGATGTGTTACATTTGAAAGTAAAACAACTGATACAAAAAATGTGGAGAATCTAGGCAGGAAATTAGGCTAAATTCCAGTTATAATTTTGTTCCTGATAGACAATACACTATTCTGAATGTACTTATTTAAGATTTTTTTAAAACGTTTTTTGCTGAAGTTGAAGAAAGTTAAAAAGCTTCGATTTAAGGCATTATTCTATTCTCCCTATCAATGGAAAATGTACTGCAAGTTCTAGCTGCATCAGGTTGATATAAAAGCAAAAATATGCATTTTGTAAGAGGCATCTAAACTTACATATTACGTATCTGGAGAAATAAAAATATGGTACATCCATCTGGCTATTTTTTTAGTTCAATAAATATTCTTTTTAAATAAAGTTAATAGTTATATTGTGATTTGAATATCCAGTGGTATAGAATGCAGTACTCATACTGCTTTTGGAAAAAAACACTGGACTCCTGAGAAGAGGTAGACACCCTTGATTTTGAAATAAGGAGCTGCATCAAAAAGAATCATAGAAAAGATTTTAAAAGTATCATACATCATAAAGTAATTTTTAATGTTTTGGTATTTTGCATTGTGATTATGTAATATTTTTCCTTGTGTACATGTATCATACCAGAGATTAACTTTCCAGAAACATCTGGAAAAGTATTTTTAAGCTATGATTGTTTCATATCTTGCAGTCTTTGGTGACTTTGAAAATTCTCACATTTTCATTTTGTATCTGTGTAAAAAACCACCAGGGCAAAGCAACATCTGCCACCTTATTGATCTCTAGGGAGCCTCAGCAAAAGTAATGGCTTCTGTGGGACACAGCATTTGCTGAGTTGTGTTTTCTACTTTGCTTTCTTTTCATCTCTGTAAATCCTCAGTATAAAATACAACAGGTGCCGCTCAGGAGTCTTTACTTCACCACAGGACTCAGAGTAACATTCATAACATTTGGAGATATTAAAGGTGCTAAAAATAGTGAAAAAACACACACAAATATATATCAGTGGTTTAGTTTTCAGAAATATAGAGATAACCCTTGTCTGGGCTTCCCTGTGTATCCATTGACAGCTTAGACTTTCAGGGAAGCAAACAAATAAGCCCAAATCAATTTTTGGAATCTCATCACATGGAACATCAGATCTCATATCAATCCTCACCACTGGAAGAATAAAATCCTTCCCACACACACCCCCACTATGCAAAGCATGGAAAGCAGCTGGGGGAGGCTTCCCAGAACAGGGTAGAGAGATGTTGCTGTGACATGGCCTCCTGATGAGATGCTGTGTAGGAAGGTGTTGGATATAAAACTACTAAGTTTGTGAAATAAGACTACACCACAGTCACTGACAGGCTACAGAGAAACTGATTAGCACCAAAATCTGGTAAGGTCAAACAGCCAAATGATTGGAAGGGTTTTGGAGCCTGCACCCAGCCTAGCGGTTCTAAAGTAAATTCTGGTGGGTTTACATGTTTTATTATTGGCGACAGTATAGATAATCTCTTCAGATATGTTTTGGAGACTGTACTGGATTTCTAGCCCTTGAAAGGGAACACATATAGATATTGAGCATCCATGCCCTAAAGTGCTAATATAGATCAGTACTAACATCTTATTTCTTCCTCCCTCTCTCCGCCCTCATCCTCACAGCTTTTTCTGAATTTTTTCTCTGGAGGATCTTAAACAAATCTGGCACCTCTACTGCTGAGTTGCTCATTTCGAAACCCCTTACTATCCCATTCTTTGGCCTGAGACCATTTTGGCTAGAGAACTGGCTGGTGTCTCATCTGAGCCAGAACAAAAAGAGCTCCATCCCTTGGCAATGGTAAAATCCTTATTACGGGCATTACTCGTCTCAGTACAAATCTCTGTGTGGCATTTAGGGCCTTAAGTAAGTCTCCTTTTTCACGTACGAGCTTGGTAGGTTCTTCCAAGCCCTTTCCAGACCTTTTCTATTTGGCCACTTTCCAAGCATGCTGAAGAAACATATACAGGCTTTATTTTCTTGAAAACTTCAGCTCCTGTTTCTTTCAGGAACATTCTATAAGTAAAGATGTCTCCAATTATGTAAATACTGGCTGAATGAGAAAGTGCCAGCAGATGGTGCTCAAGAATATGCAGCAATGCTCTAGTACACTTTAAATGGCCTCTATCCTACTGGTTTATTCACAGCGTTCAGTGTCAAGAACCATACCCTGCTGATATTTTGGCTTTGGGCTGATCCAGAAGCAGATCTAAGCAGCATATGCAGTCTGAAAGGGCTCTTCCAGTCTCTAAATAGTCCATGTTCAGGCGTAACAAAGAAATTCAGACTTTCCATTAGAGTAACCTCATTGTCAATTTTCTTTAAAATTATCTGAAAACTCTTTGGGGTTGAATACTATTATTTTCTTTGTACAGAAAAGGACACTGTGGTTCCTAGTGTTTGAATGAACCCAACATCAGCAGTTTCTATGTCACGGAGACACTTCTGTCTGCCCAGAGTTTCACTATTGCATTAAGTATCATACCAAGCAGATGCATATGTTCTGAAGGGCATAATCTGGCACAGGCAGGATATTTCAATTTTTTTCCTTCTGACACCCTTCCCACACATAAACACCTGAGTATGTGGCCTCATGGACTGTTATCTTTGGAAACTAATAAAATTCAGCCACCGAGAAAGTGTACTAACATCCATCAAAAGCAGAGCTGTTCAAGATCTGTGAAGCCCACCATGAGCAGCAGTACATAGTGAAGAAAAACTCATCTGACAGAACTCATGTACCATATAATCTAGCATGTGAAAGCTGTAAGTGGCAGATTTTTAACAAAATGGCATTTCGCATGGCAAGTCTGAGTTTGAACACTTCTTAAAAGAAAAAAAACAGTCACAGAAATTAATAGCATCAGTCAGGCTAGAAAGCTGGGAAGGACAAACATGTCATGCAGTGAATTATACAACTTCTGCTGTCTATGCAGTGACATTTAGAGGCAACACAGTCTGCAGGTCTAGACCATCTTGGACACAAAAATCTCAGTGAAAGAGTAACATCGTGAAACAGCACACCATGATGACTGACTGGCACTAGTAATTTATCACATTTGCTTACTGGGTACTACCTCTGCACTGTGTCTTAGGCATCAATTAATGTCATATTTTCAACCTGCAGAGTTCCTTGTTGACGCGTTTTAAGCCCATCCAGTAACTCAGAGCCATGCAGCCGCTTGCTCACTCATCCACTTTTTCCTTCCCCTGCCCCTAGAGGGATGAGGAGGAGAATTGAATGAATGCAGCTCCCACAGGTTGAGATAAGAACAGTCCAGTAACTAAGGTATAATACAAAATCATTACTGCTACCACCAATAATAATAATGATAAGGGAAATGACTAGGGAAGAGAATACAGCTGCTCACCACCAATACCAACCAATACCCAGCCTGACCCCAGCAATGATCCAGCCCTTCCGCGTAACTGCCCCCAGTTTATATACTGGGCATGACATACTGTGGTATGGAATATCTCTCTGGCTAGTTTGGGTCAGGTGTCCTGTCTCTGCTTCCTCCCGGCTTCCCCTCCTCCCTGCCACACCATGAGACTCAGAAAGTCCTTGGTCAGAGTGAAAACTACTTAGCAACAACTGAAAACATCGGTGTCATCAGCGCTGTTCCCAGGCTGAAAGTCAAAACCACAGCACTGCACTAGCTACTAAGAAGGAGAAAAATGACTGCTACTGCTGAACCCAGGACCGAATCCACCCCTTATTCCATACCATTCACGTCATGGTCAGATCCCACATTGAAAAATATACCATCACTCCTGTCTCATATATGTATATACATCCACGCACACACAAAGAGAGGGATATCATTCCTCAGTGCATGGACCATCCCTATATAGCTGCTGAGTTCATCCGGTCCATAATGTTGGGCTTCATCTCTTGTAACAGTCTTTCAGAGCAGGAGAGTCTGTGTGCAGTGTTGGACTGTTGCTTGCTGATGACACTGCGAAACCCAACTGGTCACTGCAGAGCTCGTCTGATTTCATTAAAGTTCATTCTTTGTTGGGATGATGGTTGGAGGGAGGTCAGGGCCAGTCAGTGAAGACATCTAGTTGGTGGGCTATGAAAGTGCTACACAGCAGGCAACAGCATATAGTTGAGTTCATTGGCTGGTTTACCCTAAAATCAAATACCCTTGAGGTACACATCAGACTTCCCCATCTTTCCACATTATTCACCAAGTCTATCCGGGTCCCTGAGCAAAAGCAATCCCACAAGTGGGTTTGCCTTTACCTGAAGCAGGAATAATCCAGACTGTCTTCACCAGCAAACTCTTCATGTGCAGCACCGGAACTTTATCCCCCTCTACAGTATGTAAAAGTTCTGACTTGGCTGGGCCCAGTCCTGTG
>JAOEHY010011474.1:0-33929 GCA_025447955.1 Psilopsiagon aurifrons
AGAAGGCTGCGTGGAGACCTCATAGCAGCCTTCCAGTATCTGAAGGGGGCCTATAGGGAAGCTGGGGAGGGACTCTTTATTAGGGACTGTAGTGATAGGACAAGGAGTAACGGGTTTAAACTGAAACAGAGGAAGTTTAGGTTAGATTTAAGGAGGAAATTCTTTACTGTAAGGGTGGTGAGGTACTGGAATAGGTTGTCCAAAGAAGTGGCAAATGCTGCATTGCTGATGGTATTCAAGGCCAGGTTGGACAGGGCCTTGATCAACCTGGTCTAGTGTGAGGCATCCCTGCCCACGGCAGGGGAGATGGAACTAGATGCTCTTAAGGTCATTTCTAACCCTAAACATTCTATGATCATTCCTGGAGAAAAGGTGATAATTTTTGTTTAGAAATAATTTCTAATACGGGGATGGCTTCCTGTCATTAGGAGCAACTTTATCTTCCCCCTTGTAAATTGGGAATAAGTAAATTAGCCTGTAATCATCAATCCATTTGCTGGTTTCAGCAGCAATTTATCTACAGGCTGCGATTAAGAATGTCTGCTTGGAAGCACAAAAATTGTTTTATGTTTAATGTTGGTTTCTCTATGCATCTCTTAACAAAACATATCAATTGACTGGAATGATAATGTTAACAGAATTCTTTTGTCTCATTTTAAATGTAGGGCTATATACAAGCTTGCCTTCTTGGACTAGTAGAATTTTGACTGTAGAGAGACTTAATGCTTGCAGAATTAAACCAGCTTTTTTTTTATTTTTCAGTTTTCTTCAGATGTATTAATTGCAGTACATTGAATGGCTTAAAATGTAGACTTTTATGTTGGTTTTAGTTTATAGTGATTGGTACAAGTTCTCACGGTAGACTGTGTTTGCTAGAAGAACTTACTTTGGATGGGGCTTTCTGATCCCCTGAGTAGCATAATAGTTTAATGCAGATAAGTCTGGCTCAGATTTTACTGTACACATCCTAGCAGGCGACATAAATGCATTTACTTCTTTATAGATTGTGTGAGAATGCTTATTGGAAATTACAGGAGCCATAGCATTGGGCGTAGTGGAGAACAATTCCTCTGTGATTCATGCTTTGCTGCTGCTAGTGATCTTGTCTGTACAGCATCAGAATGTATCAGAGCAAGACCTCTTCCAATTCTTAGTGTGGTTAGAATGTCCTAGAGAACTACAATTCAACATTTTATTACTTCCAGCAGTCATGCAGTTGTTAGAAATACTAATTTTTTCTGTACAATCGGTGCATATAAAACTGTTCAAGAGTAAGAGAATATACTGGTTTAGATACTAAGAATTTAGTGTCAGAATATCTCCTTGTAGAGTGGTGATTCTCTTGTTAGAGAAGGAATTTCAAATGAAGGCTTTGCAATTAGTTTTTCAAATTTTTATTTGATACAAGAGCAGCAAGGACTGCTGTGTGATAGCTGGGCTAAGAGGACCAGTTTGGAGTTTGTGAAAAAGACTAAGGCATCATATTGCTTGTCATACTCTTCCTTCAGTGTTAGGGCTCTTTGATTTATTTTTTAAATGTAATTTTGCCTTACAATCTATGGGATGAAGGGTAGGAAGGGGATTATTTGTGATTTCTTCTGCTTTCCAGCTGCTTTGCACTTAAGGATCAATAAACAGCCAGAGCAGGGATGGAATGAAGCTTTATCTCCCTTAGCTTTCAGATAGAAATGTATATCCCATAACCTTTATATAGAAATCAATTTACCTTTGATTATTTTCGGTTATGTTTTTCAGTAGTGTCTTCAGTTTACCAGATTGTGTAGGGAATTTGTGCTTAAAGAAGTACATTTTTACGTCAAATTCTCTTAGAATTCTAATGTGGGGTCTGAATGATATCTGATATCACAGTAATTTGTCTTACAATAATTTGTTCTTCTTAATCTAAGAACATGAATGCAGTACTGAACCTGGGTAATTTGACTTCTGAGAGATTAACTGCAGCAATGTGTGAGCTATGAGTTTGCTAGTTTTTTCTTTTATGAAAGACAGGCTTGAAATTACAATCAGTGTGAAAGAAAGCACTGTAATCCTTCAAAAGAAGAAAAATATTTGTTTTCCTTGAGTAACATTTTCTGTGAGCACACCTGTCTCACTAAGTAATGATTGCCAGTGCAGTCTGTGACCACATATATGGAAGAAACATTAAAACTTGAAAACCTTTGCAACACTACAAAGCAACCATAATCAAGGACCATGAAGTTTTCTGTTTAAATCAAATGTTTTTCTAATGAAAGCTGGTAGATTAGCTGCATTCTGTTATAAAGCTCTGTTCACTTTTATGAAGTTATTTTTATCTGAGAAGTGAAGTTAAAAGCATGTGTAGCACAGCAAAGAAGATTAGTTTCTCTGATGTTTATAATTGTTACTTGATGTTTTCCTTTCAACCTAATCATCTCAGTGGAGTTTCTCTTTCTCTAGAAGTTATACTTTGAAAAAGGCATCATTTTAATTCCCCAGACAGGGCTGTTGTTTCATGTGTGTGGTGGCTCACTGCAAAGCAGTGACAATGTGTCCTGTTACTTTGTTCTTTTGTCAAGTGGATTTAGTGGTATTTCTTTAAATGCTGAATAGCATGCTGCTTTGTTCATATGAGACTTTTTACGCATACTGAAGATATGTTATGCCTGCCAGTATGTTTTGTAGTACTTGCAAGTACGTTTTGCCTGCCATAGCTGACAGTTATTGTACATTTAAGTTGCTTCAGGTATGACTATAATGGCTTTTTAAATTGTTCTGTCAGGTTGGAAAATAGTTTCTCTTGCACATTTTTGTTTTATTTTCTGTTAATTTTTAGTAGTCATCTTGTCTGTGTATGCACTTGGGGAAGCAAAAGCCCCCACCCATGAAAACACAGATGTTCAAGATTTTGCTGCTGCGTGAGTTTTACTGAAATCACATTATCTGGGAAAAGTTAGGGTTAAATGAAAGTTGCAATTGGAAAATATGTGTTGGGCAAAGTAAACTAGATAGAAGAGTGAGAATTTGATGCAAATGTATGGGAAAATACACAGAAAATATGGACTATAGGAGAGGAAGGAGGAATCAACCAAAACTGAAAGCTGTAAAGCCAGTTCAGATGGTTAATATGCTTCATGCTTTGTGTACTGCTCAAGAGTAAGATAAAATAATCCCGTTATAAAGATGTATCTGAGGATGAATTAAGTAGTAGAGAGATATAAGGCTGCATAATTTCTTAAAGAGTTGAACGAGCTCATGAGTTTTATTAAATTATTGACCGAAGCTGACATTTGCTGAGCAGGATGCATGGAGTGTGTTGAATGACAACATGAGTATTGATTTGATACTCTTGCCTCCTTTTAAACGGCATAGAACAAATCCTCTCTGGTCATACAGTGCAAAAACTGTGGATTAAGGGAGGATGTGTTGGAGGGGATATTCATTCTGATCACAAATCTGTACTTAAACTGCAATGAGTTTGTATTATATAGCTAACAGATGTGCAAGCATGTGATTAGGGGAAAAGCCCCTAGCAGTTACAACTAAATAAGCCTTTTGCATTCCAAGGTGTTTTAAAAATGCCTTACCCACCCCACAGATGTTTTGGTGTTCTTATTCTCAGCATAGGGTGGTTGAAATTAAATCGGTAGTAGTGGTGTGCTTGTGGAGCTTTGCATTGCTTTTTGTGAATATAAAGCTTGGAGCACAGACCAGATCCTGAAATCACTTTACCTTTTCTTGCCTTAATCATTGTTTTGTGTCCAGTTAAAAAGTGGTTGGAGAGCTTCAGTAATTCCTTTTTTTTTCTTTTTTTTTGAAATAGCTGTGTAAATGGAGTAGTCCTACAGGATGCTTATTTAAAGGGGTTTGAGGGATAAGGAAAAAGTATGATACAGGAGACTGCTGGATTGTTGGCAGTAAACATGATAATGCTAACAATTTAAAATTCAGCACTGTGGGATGTAGTTGGCACCAAATAACCCTTAGTACCTGCTTATTTAATTGGAGTTGGCAACATAAGGCTCCCTGATGGCTTCTGGGCACTTCATGAGTTTGAGCCACTACTAAATAGTAGACTAGCATATGGATAGTCAACTGTTTCAGCACTGTAGTAATTAAGATTATGCTATGTACTTGGGGGAAAAAGAATCTGCCAACATATGAGGAGGGGATGGGGGGGAATCACAGCTGTAAAGAACTTTCCGAATAGTTTAAAATGGAATATTTACTGCATTCAGTTGCTCACCTGTAGTGGTTTAATAATGGATCTATAGTCTTGGCTAAGAAATTTCTTGCTGTTTGTGGATTAGTTCCAAAATCATACAGTTAGTTTGATATATTTTTTCCTACAGAAATGCAACAGATTTTATAGTAATGTTTAAAGATTGAAGTCTGTAGTACTTAAATATGAAAATCCTGAATACTTAACTGTTTAATTAAAAGTCAGTTATTTTGTGCAGTACTGAGTGTTGGATAGTGATTAGGAAGACATACAGATAGAAAACCATTCTTTGATGTATGTAGCTGGCCTGTATTAATAATTGCTTTTTAGGAATGAAGGCTGTGTTCCATATTTAAACATGCAAGTACAAAATGTTGCATCTGGCTGTTAGTATTTGCAGTGCTAACAGCATGATAATGTTATCATTGGCTGACCAGTGTTAGTGTAACCAGGAGCATGAAATAATTTTTAGCTTAGAAATATTGTGGTTCTGTGTCAGAAATTGGAATAAAGAGCCCAGGTAACCTGATTTGTTATTAAGTGCCAAATGTGAGTCAGGGATTAGTAAATTTTGCAAAACTCTGATCAGGAGAAAAGAACCTTACACATAAAATAACACCACCACTCCATCCCCAGCCTTCTACCTAGTTTTGTGAAAAAAATAGCAGCTATTTTTGACGAGTGATGGTAAGTCAGCCTGTTAGTTAAGGGTTTAAACTTAATAATTAAGCAGGGCTCTAGATTTAGTAATGCTTTGATGTAAATTTGGACAGTATTGTAGTTTAGGAATCCCTTGGTCATTTAAGTCATTCTGGAGAGGATACTTGTCTATGTGCTTGGTGTGCTCCAAATTAGAGAGTGCTTTACTGCTGGATTTTAAGTTCAGTTGTCTTATGTTTGCTTTCTAATTATTATCCTTTGCAAGGCAATCCAGTTTCAGACTTGGGATTGAAATTTCAGTTTCTCTTTTAAGAAAGACCTAGCTTAGGCTGTGAATTTTATTTTTCTATACTTGCAACTTTCTATAAAGTTAGTTTTACAATTAGTTACAATTCTTATATAAAGCTAGTTTTTTATTTTACGTATGTGATCATAGCTTTTTTTTATCTTTTAGCGCTTGGTAATGATTCTTTTCAGGCTATGGATTTAGTGCCATCTTGTGGGAAAACATAACAGCAGATTTTTTGATCGCTGGATGTACTGGATTCTTTTAGGTTATAAACAAGAACATATTCCTATTAAATCTGACAAGAATAAATATAGATTTAACAAAGCTCGTTGTGAACCCGATGTCTCCCCACTTATGAAAACACATTTTTGCAGATTACATAAAACTTGTGAGCCCGAAACATTGTCTCCTTAGTGATTTTTCTCTCCCTCTCGTCTGCATTTCTTCAGTAACTCAGGATGAAATGTCTTTCCAGATGGTTGTCTTGCTTTGTGATGCTTCGGTTTTCTCTTCTGGATTCATTTGAACATTGTTTTGATTGGAGCTACTGAAATCTCTGTATTGAGGTTTTTTTTTTTTTGTATCTTATCTCTTTAACAGTAGCAGAACACACAGTTCCAAAGCTCCTTTTCAAATTGTTTGAATGGGAAATGATTATGTATTGTGGTTAATCAACTCGCAGTACTATTCCTAGTAGTGAAAAATGTTGGAAGCTGAAGAATGCACTTTTATGTATTTTGCCTGATTAAAATATAGCAGGCAGAGGTTGAAATTGGAACTTGATTTGTCACTTTTTTTTTTTTTTTTTATTTTCCCTGGCTTATTGAAAGCCATGCTTGAAATTGCCATGTGAATAACTTGAGATTTTTATAGTGGCTGCATTAAAGAATATAGTTAGAAAGTTTCAAAATCAAAAGGTGTTGGAGAGTAAGAAGGTTATACAAAAAGATGCCCCATTCCCACAGCTTTCAGTGATGCTGTGTGTTTGTCTTATGTCAATGTTTTCCTGTCTAGAAACTTCAAGCACCGATTGAACGTGTAAATTAAACATGTATGTTTGCAGTGCAATGCTGAGGTTTTGTTTAGTCTTCTCTTGCTTATTCTGTGTCTTCCAATATAGTGTAAAAATCACTGGAATCTCATTTTGAGGAACTGACAAGCTGTATCAGGCCCTTATGTTTCTCCCTTGTTACAGCAGGCAAAATGTTAACTTCTCCAGTATGTGACATATTAAGGTCACCTGAGAAACAAATACGTGCTGTATATTATGGAAATATCTTTCAAAATATTTCTCATGTAATTAACAACATTGTTTTCTCCCTTACCACTTACTGATGATGGCAACCATCTCTGTCCTTTATAGCCTTGTTACTGGAAAAACTATTTGGGCACTGATACAGTTTTCCTTTACATACAGTTTTCTCTGATAGCTTCAGCAGAACTTGTACAATGTCCATAGAAATTCCTGTGCTCAGATTTTATATTTTTTAAGGAAAGAAGTAGGATGTTTCTTTGGTGGTAGACTGCAAAACAGGAAAAGGGATCCCAGAGTGCACTGTATTTACTACGAACAGGATTCTTTTATTTTTTTTTTTTTTCCCAAGGTAATAGTGAACTTTCTACCAGAAGCCTGTAAACTTTCTAGTAAGACATCAAACAGAAAAAGGGAGAGACTGAAGGTAAAATACCACAGGTTTTTTAAGTATTTGAAATGTGACCTTCTTCACTCACAACGCTCTCTCTTGTTTTTACTTTTGCTTATTAAATAGATAGCCAGAAATATTCAAAGCATCAATATCCTTGGAAATTCTGTGTGAGTGTTTGCTCACTTGGTCTCACTTATTTGGCTGTTAGCATTTCAGAAGCTTAAAATATGAATTCTGTCATAGAGCTGTATCTGTCATTTCCCATTAATGTGCTCAACTATTTGTGATTAGCAATATTCTGGATTGTCATTCATGCTCTAAACATCTTTGGGATTTTTGTGGTGAAATAGTTATGTAGTGTTAACTCTTTACATCTTTAATGTACAGCTTATATATTGCAAAAAGTTATTTTCAAAGACTTGTATAATTCTGCTTAAATAATTTTTTTGAAGTTATTCAACGTTTTCCTTTGAAGTTCTTAGGCACTACTGTCTTAGTTGTTGTTCACCAAAATATTTGTGCAAGATGGCAGAGAGAAGCTGACTGAGGTCTGATAGTTCAGATTAGAAAAAGAAATCTTTAAAGAAAGAAAATTCAAGGTGGACGCTGTCATGTGCCTATGGATGTGGTCAACAAGATAGCAACAGTGTCTCAACCATCTAACAAGAAGGAAGCACAAGCTTTCCTAGGTTTTGTGGGATTCTGGAGAACGCTTATTTCAGTTGTAGTCAGTGTGCAAGTTGTCTCTGTCAGTTAATCTGAGAGAACTATTATGAGTGGGGCCTTGAGCAACAACCGGCCTTTGAGCATATCGAATGGGAAATGGCTTATGCTGTAACTCTTGGACCAGCAGTGCAGAATGTACTCTGCACTGCAGTTGGGGAGCATCATCTCCCTTAGAGCATCTGGCAGAAAACATCAGGAAGAACCTGAGGTTGACCATTAGGGTTTTGGAGCTGGAGGCATTTGTGACTGCATTTGTCTTGCAGAGCAGCTGCTGCATGTACTGAAGCTGTACTTCAGGACAGTGGCTGGACATTGCCTGCTGATGGGAAGTAGAGATTAAATCTTTTTTTTTTCCTTTGCTTCCATGTGTAGCCTTGGTTTTTGCATTGCTAAACTGCCTTTATCTTGACCCATGAGATTTTTTTTCCATCCTATTTTCTACCACATGATCCTGCTGAGGAGGGGAGTGATAGAGCAGTTTAGTGGGTACCTGGCTTCCATCCAGGGTCAACCCACCATGTGTCTGTGTTAAGAAATGCAGATTTAAATGTACATGACAGGATTTCTTATTTAACTTGCAAAGCATGGTGTTAAGTGCAAGCTTTATAGAATTTGACCAGGCACTGAATTTAAAAGCATAAAGAAATTAAAAATCAGGAAGGCCAGCAAACAAGAAGTCTCTCTCCCTTTTCGAACACATGTTTCTACCAGCAAATGGTGTTATGGGGAATTTTCACATCTTTTGCACCTCCATCTTTCGCATTTTTAATGCTGAAAATGCATTGTGTGTGTGGTCTGAATCTCCTGTGAGTCCTCACAAATTACATCTGCCTTTTTTCACCTCTTTCTGTCAGCCCTGTGTTATTCAAGCAGAATTCTTGTCAGCTGAGCCTCGGTGGTGGTGTTTGGATGCCAGAATTTTAAATTACATTCGACAGATCAGCAAATGCATGAGAGAATCAATTTCTTCATTTATGCCACTGAAGTGATATCTCCACTTTCCTTTTTGATTTTCTCTAACAGAAGAAAATAGAGATTTGCATGTTTGTCCTTAACAATTCTCGTACTTGTTTCAGTGGTATAACTGATGTTAACAAACACACAAAATTGTTTAGATGCAGTTCATAAGGAATCTTTAAGTAGTTTGTTATCTTTCAGTGATAGACCTTAGAATCATAGAATAGTTAGGGTTGGAAAGGACCTTAAGATCATCCAGTTCCAACCCCGCTGCCACAGACAGGGACACCTCCCACTAAACCATATCGCCCAAGGCTATGTCCAACCTGGCCAATGATAGAGCATTCTCAACTTCCCTGGGCAACCCATTCCAGTGCCTCACCCCCCTTACAGTAAAGAATTTCTTCCTCATATCCAATCTAAACTTCCCCTATGAGGTCTCCATGCAGCCTTCTCTTCTCCAGGCTGAACAGCCCCAACTTTCTCAGCCTGTCTTCACACAGGAGGTGCTCCAATCCCCTGATCATCCTCGTGGCCCTCCTCTGGACTTGTTCCAACAGTTGCATGTCTTTTTTATGGTGAGGACACCAGAACTGCACACAATACTCCAAGTGAGGTCTCCCAAGAGCAGAGTTAGAGTAGCGGGGCAGGATCACCTCCTTTGACCAGCTGGTCACACTCTTTTTGATGCAGCCCAGGATACAGCTGGCTTTCTGGTCTGCAAGTGCACACTGCCAGCTGATGTTCATTTTCTCATTGACCAACATCTCCAAGGTGCTTATAGTGAAGGTTGAAAATGGAGCAGTGGCTGATTATAGAATAAATAATGAAGCTTAGTTTTAGAAAATGAAGTATAGTTGACAGTATAATTTGGTGTTATCCTTGTTCACATGTATTTGGATGTAGTTGTAGCTTTTTAGGGTGTAGAGCTACACAGAAGGATTTTTTCCACAGTTTTCTGTGTCATCATGTATTTGCCACCATCAAAGACTAGGTCATGTAAACTATATATCCATCCCTGAAAGTCTATATTAATGTCCCAAGACACTGGGTATTTTAATACTGAGATGATGTGACCATGCAAGCCTGCTTATTCCCATTCCAACTAGAAGTTAGCTGTAGAGACTGCTTAACCGATCAACTGTAGTTAGAAGAATAAATTCAGAGACTTGTTAGACCACATCTCTTCAAAGGTTATAACAGATCATAAGGAACTGTCTAAATCCTTTGTGGTTTTTATGTGCATTAATGAAAGGAAAAAAGAATGCGTATGTGGTATCTTCAGCTTGGTTTGAAGCTCTTCTGGAAGTCTTTTTCATGAATCCTTTTCAATGTGCACCTTTGCATTCCCAAACTGCCAGCTGCCTGGTGTAAAGTAAGGCAGTTCAGTCTCATCTCACATTCCACCCAGCAGTGTGTGGATGTCTGTTGTGTGGACCCGCTCTCTTTCTTGAACTCTGATTATTCCTTATAAACTTGCAGGCTTTTTCTTTCAGTTGGCTTTCACTTCGTTAGGTAATTTGACCACCACATTATATGGAAGTTCTGACATTGAGAGAACAGAGACTGTTGTCACAGTAACTTTCTTTTTTTTTTTTTTTTTTGTAAAGCCATGCAAGAGACTCCCAGAAGTCAAAGCTAAAACATTTTTTGTCCTCGTGTTTCGAGTGGTAAAGAAACAGGAGCTGAAAATGGAGATGTGAGAGGGGGAAAAAAGACAGTGGCGAGTGAGGGGGGCCCACCATTAGGTGGGCAAAAACCACTCAAGTCCCCTTTAGTTATAGTACTGTACAAGCTTATTTAGAGCAGAAACATCAAAGAACATAATCGAATCCTTCATCAGCTCTGGTGCCCAAATTTGAGTGATTCCTACCTGAGCAATTAGCTTGTTATATTATCACTGTGTTACGGAGCTACTAGTGAATTGCATGTGGATGGATGTATTTTTCAAAATCCATCACTTGATAGTAGCTATAAGACCACTGTCTTCAAATTCTTCAGGTTGACTTTCTCAATCAAGATTGTCATATGTTTAATTCAGGAAAAGTTTAATGGAATCTCCTGTGCAGTTCCATGGATTGCCTCTTGGAGTCAGGCTATAGTGAAAGTGAAAAATTTCTGAGAGAACTGTTTACCTGTTACCAAGAAACTGGCGTGGAAATATTTCAGGTCAACTGTTCTGTTTTTAATAGAAATTAGAAAAATATGGTAGATCTTGCCCTTTTTTTTAAATCCCATCAAGTTCTGTGACTGTGTAATGACAGCGTGATAGATGCAGCGCTCCTACATTCCTCCCCCACTGAAATTAATTATACAGTTTCTCTCCACCCTCACAACATTTGTTCCTGCTTTTTCTTAGCTAACTGCAGATACAAAAATCTGTGCCAGAATGCGTTGAAATCTGGTCGGTCATGTTCTAAGAATGTTCTAAGTCTTGGAGGTGTACAAAAATGGATTCTCTTGTATCAAAGCCTGCCACAGTTGGCTGTTAGCTTTAACATAGTTGCTGAGAAGCAGACACAACTACTGTTGTACTTAGTGACAAACGGGATTGTGGGTAGAATGTAAGAACCATGTATATAGGTTGCTAGATGCAGTACTACAGGATATGGTTTGATCTCTGGGCTGTGAGCGCACATTGTCAGGTCATGCCCAGTTTTTCATCCACCAGAAAAACAAGTAAGGATGTATCAGATAGGTCAGATACATGTTTCCAAGTTCTAAATTGTATAAAATGAAGCTGTTTTCTTGAATTATAAGAATGGATGAAAAAATGAATATAATTTTCATGTTTTATTTGATTGTGGTCTTTTAAGTTTTTGACACATTTGCAACATTCACAGTTTCTTTTGAAGCCTTTGGGGAAAAAAAGACCAGTATTTTTGTAAATGGCAGCTGTGAGTCTCAGGCAGACTTTTTCTGTCAGAAGCTGGGATTTAAGTCCCACCTCACTACCCTCTGCCCCAACCGGTAATAAAACCAAACATGAATAGAAAATATCTGTTCCTTGAGCTTCAAGATAGAAATTTGTATTATGAATTTTTATTACCAAAACCCAAAATTTTATTACCAAAATTTTTATTACCAACCCCCCCCCAACAACCCAAAACTAAACCCAACCCTTACCAGCCGTGTCACTAAAACATACTGTTGAGTGTAATTTATAGTACATTGCAGCACAATTAGCTAAGCTGAAATGTTCTTAAAGATGAGAATGAAGGCATTCTAATGTATTCTTTGAGGTGTCTGACATTTTTTTCATTCTTTTTCCCCTGGGAATTTACTCTTTCCTAAAAAGAGAAATGTTACTTTAACCTGCTCCCTTCCCTTTTTGCATCTCAATAGTCATATATTGAAGAACGTAATGTAATGTGAAAGTCGTTTCTGGTCTTCTTTTTCCTTTTCTTTTTAGTACAATTAAATGAGGATTTCATTCATGTTTCTGCTCTAATGCTAGTGAAGAAAATGAGTATTTTCTTACATAAATAAAACTTGCAATTTATTTATTGAAAATCTGAATTATGTTTAATTTGGTAATTTCAAGCATCTATTCTCCAATTCCAGTGTTAAAAAGCTACAGAAGATTACAGAATGCAGTAAGTTTGTATTCTGTAATGCAAAATGTCATTTAATTTGGAATCACTGCAAAACTACTGTGTGGGCTGGTTAAGATAATTACAAAAATTATGTCCCTATGACTTAATATAATGAAAAAGCATTTAAAAAGAAAATGAGTTTGACTCTGTTTACTTTGCAGTGTCTATCCTGCTTTGTCATTGTATTCTTATGTCTTTGTTAATTCACTTGTTCATGATAATCATTTAATACAATTTCTGTATTATTTGAAAATTTAATTTGGATTTATGCCCTGAATTTCTGTGTTAAAACTGTCAGTCATCAACACTCATGTATTAGTAGATTTAAAAGTTGCAAAATTGCTGCAGCTAGAGTAGTTTTAAGTTTATTGGGAACTTTAACGTTCGTGAATATAAGTTAATATAATTCTTACTAATATTGATATAATTTTAAGTTAATATGAATAATTACAAAGATGAGATGAAGAAAATGTTTACTATAAAATAAAAGCAGGTCTGCAAAAGAGTAGCTGGCATTTGTATAGTCTTAAGTGACTGTGTGTCTAATAAGATGCAAATAATAAGAAAAGTAAGATCCGGACATCTATTAAAATACTTAATGTCAGAAGAGATTCAAAGTGTAACTGTATAGAATTCCACCACTAACAATATTTTTTCTATTTGAAATAACTGATAAAAGGCATGATTTCTGAGGGCTATTTTCATAAGATTTTGCATTTTTCATTTAGTTTAAATTATTGTTACAAACAGACAACTTCAGATGTAATTGTGCTAAACATGAAGGTAGTATCAAGAGAAATGATGTTTTGTTGTTCGGGTTCTCTCTCTCCCTTTTGTTTCCCTCCCCCCACCTTATGTTTTTAGAATGTAGAGTTGCACATATCCATTAAATCAAAAAAGTGTGGTGCCATGCACTTAAGTCCCCTTGTGTCTGCAGTTGCATGTCTTCTGGTACAGAGTGTGCGACTATCCAGGAATTCATATTTCTGTAAATTTAGTATGCTGTGTAGGCAGTGAATAGAGAGAGAAAATAAGAAATTGTCAGATAAGAAAATAATTGGAATTGAACATCATAAACCACAGTAATTTAGGACAATTGATTATCTTCCAACCTTAACGTGGGTAAAATCCTTTTGATTTTGATTTATGTTGAACTAAGAGTGCAAGAATTACCTCTGAACACAGTAAGATCCGTGTACTTAGGTGTTGTGCAAACATCTTGGGACAAGATGCTGTGTTTTGGAAACCCATCAAGTATATAGAACAGTCAGATAAAACAGAAATGTTGTTACTCACTGGGGGATTGATTATTTCTGATGTTTTTCTTTGTCACATTTATTGAGTAAATTCTCTGTATAGTTTAGATTTATCTGTTTGAGTATTGTGAAGTTGTTGATGCCTTTGTGTATAACTCAATCTTTTTATTTTTTTTCTGTTAAAGGTACGTTTTGTTGAATTCAGTTCTTTCTTTTGAATCTCCTTTGCTTGCTTCTGACCTTTATTTCTGTTGATTTTTGCTGCATTTTTCATTTACCATGCTGTTCAGTTTTTGGATGCCAGGAGAACAAAGGTTTGTCGACTATTTGCAGTCACTTTATTTTCCAGAAATCAGTATTGCTTATTGTATTTTTTTTGTTTGCTTGTTGGCAATACAGTAATCCTGTTTACTAAACATGTTCATAGCTGTAGTTGCTAAAATTAAAAGCCAAAACCAACCAGCCCCAACTGAGCTCCTCCCCAAAGCCCCTTTATTTATAGTGAGTGCTTTGATTGACTTTATAAACCATAGTACTGTTGAGCACCTTGAAGGTCTGAATTACCTTTAGTCTAAGAAGTAGTTTAGAAAACATAGAATACCGGGTCTTTCAGCTTTGTAAGTACTATTGACAAATGATGCGTCACAGACTAGTGTTTGGGTTTGTTGGTTTGCCTTTATTTGCTATTTATTTTATCTGTAGCTGCCATTATTTTGTATGTGTGTGTTGTCTTGTTTTTTCTAGAAGCACCTGAAAGATGTCATTACAGATAGTCACATGCATTTGCTATTTTGTAAGGTCATTTAATATACTTTCATCATTGATTCTAATGTATTTTTGCAACAGCATACAAGTTGAGTCAAAGATTTAATCCTACATTGAGATCCTAAACTGATTTGTTTCCCCTTTCTTTATTGCAGCATCTGCAAATGACAATTCAGGCACTTCAAGATGAGCTTAGAACCCAGAGAGACCTTAACCATCTTCTCCAGCAGGAAAGTGGAAACCGGGGAGCTGAGCATTTTACCATTGAGCTCACAGAGGAGAATTTTCGAAGACTTCAAGCAGAACATGATAGACAAGCTAAAGAGTTATTCCTGTTGAGAAAAACGCTAGAAGAAATGGAGCTCAGGATTGAAACACAAAAGCAAACACTAAATGCCAGAGATGAGTCAATAAAGAAGCTTCTGGAAATGTTGCAAAGTAAAGGTTTGCCATCTAAAGGAATGGAAGATGACAATGAGAGAACTCGAAGGATGGCAGAGGCTGAATCTCAGGTTAATCATTTAGAAGTTATTTTAGATCAGAAGGAAAAGGAAAACATGCATCTTAGAGAGGTAAGGAGAAAGTCATTTATTTGTTTGAAAGATATTGTCAAAGTACTTGCTGCAGTTTTTAAAATATACTTTGCAGTGTCTAAGTGTTTTCTATTTCTGCTCTCTTTTTTTTTTGTAAAATTCTAAATACACAACAAGACTACGTGATGTGAAAGCAAGTATAAGAAATTATAGAAGAAAAGTAATTGTGGTTGGGGCTTATCCCTGACAATGTTGCCTTGTTAGTTTCTGTATTACTTGTATTTTGACAAATCAGTGTTCAGCAAATGAAGAAAAGAACTACTGAAGAGGCAAGTAACACCTTCTGCTATAATCTAAACAGTCATGAGTGCATGCTACTGTGTGTTTGATTTTATGCCAGTTGTGTTTAAGTGATTTAAAATGTTTTACCTTCCATATAAAAAAGCTTCTTCCTATGTGTACTTTTAATGTGTTTCTAAGGTAATGGTGGTACCGAAACTTCTTGGGTAAATAACACTACATAGTGTTGCCTCATGAAAGCACTGGGATGATGGCTGTGCTCTACTTTGAGAGGTCCCAAATTTTATCCCAAGCTCACCTGCACCAGCTGCCCACATCAGTTGTGAATGCATTTCTGGGACTGGATCTGGGACGATTTAATTAACACAACTGAAAGAACCTGGCCTGTTGTCAAGCCTATCTGCCCCTCTACATCCCAGCAGCCTGTCAGCATTATTGTGTGACTGGTATCAGACAAGCAGGACAGTGTGAATCTTCTTCAGAAAGACCTTGGTTGCTTCTGCTAAGGAGTGTAAAAATTGCAGGGAGATCATGTGCAAACTACCAGCAAGGAAGTCAGGATAAATGGGTCTGTTTCCTTAGAAACTCAGCAACAGTATGGTCTGATGGAACTTTCAGTCTAGTAAAACCAGTAATTTGCCTGACAGATCAAACCATGAATATAGTTAGTGCAAGAGCATAGAAAACTGTTACTTGTTTCTGTGTAACTCTAAACATAGGAATGCTAGAGATTAAGAACAGCTAGTTGGATCCACAGAATATTATCAAAATATTTTCTTTGTTATGAACAAATTCTTTTATATTTAGCTTATCACTGCTTTTGAAGCTTTCCTGTGAAGAGCTGGATCCTGAATCTTCAGAGGCAGAATTTTAATTAGAAAGTGATGCCACCCATTGATGAAGCCTGCAAGTCAATGGATCCTGAAAGGAGTTGCATAAGGAATTAATGATACTGCCTTTGCAATGAGGGAGGATAGAGGGAGAAGTTCTGTAATTTAGCAGACATGTTTCTGGATTTAGAGCTGCTGTTCTCAGAGTAGTATGTGCAGTCTTCTTCAAGGATGGATGATTTGCTAGTTATTTGCTTTGTTATGTGATTTCTTTTCACCTGTTGTGCACGAGTATCACTTAAGTTTCTGAATCCTAATATAACTATGTATTGGACATGCATAAATTTGCAGTGGAAATTTGAAGAAGGGTTCTAATTAGCACATTAGTCAAGAGTAGTGAAAGAAATAGAACTAAATAGAGCTTGAAAAGTAGGTAAAATGTCAGCATCCAAAACAAGTCCCTGAGAACCCAATGTATTGGTTAGTCCAAGGAATGCTGAAAGGAGATCATATTGCTAATTACAGACAGTGTATGTTTCTCCTGTATTTATACTGAATTAGTTTATGTTTCAGAGTTCCCCCTGGGTTACCCACAGGGGCCAGGAAATAAATTTTCTCCCTCAGTTTACATGAGGACATAGAGGCTGTCTTTTGTCTGAAGGTACTGCAAGTATAGAATGGGGTTTACTGCTTATGACTTGCTGATATGCCTTGGTAACTGGTCAGGGATTAAAAATTCACTTTTAGCTTTCTGGAATCTGACACTGTCAGATTGGCAGGAACTGTCTGCTGATTTGGAGATTTTCGCTGACAATTTCCTCTCTATTTTTACAATTCAAGGCTTTGGGTGAAGCCTGTCTCCAGCTCTCTTCCTGTTGCACATGGTATTTACGGGTTTTGATTATTGATTTTCCTGCACATTTGAAGTGTTTTGTAGGGAGCTTGGACATATATGACATGTAGGGTGCATGAACTCTTTAGAAATTAAATTTTTAGTAGATGTCTGGAAAAACAAGATTCCTGCTTGTTATTCCAGGAATCTGGATTTGGTTGTTCAAGTGGGCTCTTGGAAAATGATCTGAGGTTCAAATTTTGTCTTTTGCTGTCTTGTTATGGGAAGTTGCCTGCATGCTGTCAGATATTTTGTATAATTTTATCTATTTGTTAAAAGTCCAAATGGATCAATTTTTGATCTCCATGTGTAGCTTGATAAGCCCTTAATATTCTGCAGTGCTTGTTTGAATTGCTGTCACTACATGTAGTCTACAACCTGAACAAATACAGTTTTCCAACATAATAAAACAGGAGTTCCTGTGTTGAATCTTCTGCACTAGTCTCCTCTGTTGATTAGTAGTTTCTTTAATTAGTGTCTTTAAGTTGTCATTCAAACTCTGCAAACGACATTGCAGAGTTCCTGGATTTTTTTTTTCCCTGAGAATGCTTTAAAAATAAACTGGAACTTGGATACATTTTTAATTAATTCCATTTATGAAATGCTTCATATTCACTTTTACTGTGTTAATCTGTCTATCTGTAACAAAATATTTGTCATTTTAGAACTTTATCTAAAATATTCTGCTTTCTGTATTTTGCAGGTTGGAGTATAGAGCTGATGTGTTGAGTATATTTCTGAGAAACTGGTATATTGTCACGTGTAAACTTTGTTTGATCAAATCCTGAACACTTGCTTCTGTTTTTTAATCAGTTTGACTTTCTGCCACTGTGCTTGAAACAAGTTGAGGAAGATAAGTTCTTTTGTAGCAGCAAGTAAAGTTATTCAGGAACTGAGTTTTCTAGTGTGTCACTTTACCACTGAAATGACAGATTCTACTGTAGTCTCCATTGGAAAGAATGCTATCTATGAAAAAAGCTGAAAATGGTGGAAATAAGGTTGAATGTAGAAAAAATAACTGAAGACTAATGATTTTCTACTGCCTCAATACTAAAAGGCCTACGTAGACATCTTGTAAGCTATATTGTTCCTATTTAGTTTAAAGATGCTTTCAATCTGAAGTTTTGCAGTTCTTGAAATCTAGTTGTGTACCAGCTTGTTAGCTTTTAAATCCTAGATGGAGAAAGGCCAAATCTTATGTATTTTGCTGAGCTTGTGAACATGTTTTTTCCTAATGCAACCGTATCTTCCTCCCTTATGCTCTTAATTTGTTAGCTCTTTAAAATAGTGCCAGAGCTGGAATCTGTCTTCTCTCTTGTTCATTTACAGTCTTTCAGAGCTCTCAATGTGCTGGAATAGAAAGCTAATGGATGAGAAGCAGAAGAAATTAATTTTGGTATTAGTAATCACTGGTGGCTGTAATTTTGACCCAAGCAGCGATTTAAGCTGATAGGTTTTCAGAGAAACTAAAGCAACTGGTTGGGAGACACTGGGAATTAAGGGCACCTTCTTCTACGCACTTAGGTCTCCAGTTGCTGTCAATTCTTTTAGACCTGCACACATACACACCCACACCCCCTTCTCCCCCCCCAGCACTGGTGATTCTAGGAATTGAATAGTAAGGGATATGTTCTTTTTTCTTCAAGCTGCTTTTGTCTAACTAATTTTTTTTTCAAAGTTTATTTAAATAGTATTAATTTTTTGTTATTGTCCTTCAGTCTCTACCCCTTTGTCAAATATGAAATGCTTCTCATAATTGTCTTCTGCCTATTTCATATAAGCATGCATGTTACCAGAAACCAATATCCTACTGTTCTGATTCAGAATAATTTGCTGAATATCCAAGAGTCTTGTACAAATTTCTCTTTCTTAAGTCATTGATGGTTTCTTCACCCTGTCTCCCCCTGTGAATAGCTATAGCAGAATTTCATAATATAGCTGCCTTCAGAGCCCTGGAATTTCTCCAGACCTTAGGTTGTATTTCTTAGGGAAGGTACAGGGAAGGAGCATACAAATGGCTAGTGTACCAGAGGCACAGGAATAACTGGAAAACAAAACCACCATATTTTTAATTTCTTTTCATACCTTTAGCAGATTTGGACTGACTTTGGTGTGTTAACTACCTGGCCCTCAAAGACTGTATCTTTCTGTGGCATACAGTCTTCTGTATCTTTAAACTTTGTTTCACAGAGGCAACCTTGTCATGATTGGTTTACCCAAGTTTTGTGTTTGAAGGTCTTAGGAATGGCAAATTTGAGACTTACTATACAAGAGGAAGAGGATGCTTCAGCTGAAGTAGGAGTCCTGCTCTTTTACACGAATAGCAAAGAATGTCAGTGTCGATAAGGTTCATTAAAATGTTGGGAAATAAGCAGTGCAAAAAATGATATTAGATTTCTTTCCATGTATTGTGGAATTTAAAATCTAGGCAATAAGCTTTCACAAGGATAGCTAGATTGCCAGATTTGAGAGAGTTACAACAAGAAGTTTCCTTAGTTGCTGATTCTCAAAGCAAAAAAGTACAAAACTGAATAGCAAAAAGTGCAAGCCTGTGTTTTTGCTTCACTTCTGGTGATGCAGCCTACTGAAGAGAGAATGTTGAGCTCCTTTCGTGGTTTCTGAGAACTTCAGCCCAGTTTGTGCTCAGTTATCAATCACTAAGTTAGTCTGAATCCTTTGTCTGCAACTAAACAAAGATATTTTTGCTAATGTTTTTCAAAGGTAGCTGAATTTTGCTGATGTTTTCTGAGACAAAATGATACAGCATTTGCTTTGGTAGGGACATAATTTACTCTATATGGAACAAAGTGGTCTTTGCAAATACACATGAGAAAAAGGACACTTGGGCTGGGTAGTCTCCCTGTAAGTTTGTTAATGGCTCAAAACCTGTCTTGAAGCCATAATGTCATACCATGGCATTCTTCATATTCAGAATTAAGTATCATGAAGGTTACTAAATATACATTCCTGTCAGAAAACATGAGATGCCTGCTTGAAAGTTCTTAAAGTGGTTATCACGTCTCTTCTAGAATTTTAAATAAACATTTGTTTCTCTATAACTTTGGGAGAACTGTAGGTAATATGGGGATTTTATCATGTGGAAATCTAGCACAGATGTTTGGTATTACATTTTTTAAACATAGTGACCACACATTATTTACTCTAAGTACCATTAAGTATTTTTTTATTATTGCTATTAAAAATTTGCCTTAGGCAAATTCCCACTAAATCTCTAGTGAAGTCAAATGTTAAAATTCCAGCAAGTATTTTATTATATATACATACACATATATTACACATGCCCTCTCTGTATAACATACATTTTCACTAAAACAGAATCTGAGATCATGTAGGATTTTATATATACATTTTAACTCTTATCTTGCATGTGTTCTTAAAATCATGTTGTTGCACATGGTTTAAAGCTAGAGCCTTTTTGTATTTAGTAGAAAGAAGCACAACACAGCTTCTTTATTATAATTTAAAGTGTACTTCTAAACTTTCAAGCGTTTTTAAAAACTTTGCTCTATCTTTGAACTCAGCTTGGTCAAATAATGAAGGCTGCTGATAGGATTTGAACTGCCATCATGAATTAGTTATTGCATGTTTTTAAAGTTATTAATGGAGCAAAGTTCTTTCTTCCACTGTGAATAGAACAGATGCCTTGCAGACTTTTGGTGTTTACTGTAAATGTCTTATACTGGAGCCAGTAGTAATTTACTAAGGAAATGCTTTATCAACACCAAATGATTCTTCCCTGAAGTTAGTTATATAGATTAACAACCATTCTAGACTGAACCTCTTTATTAGGTTCATTAGTGCCTCTTTTATTTCTCCTGGCTCAGCTCAAAATATTAATCTTATCAGTTGCTCTAAAGAAGATTACTTTCTATCAAAATATCAATAGTAATGTGTTTTTTAAGGTGACCTCCTAAGTATACAGGAGGACTTTGCAATGTTGGCAGTCACTCGAGACATGAGAAAGTAGACAGAACCTGATTATTCTCTAGAGAGCAGTTACTGCTTCTGGCATAGCCCATTCAGATTTTGTTATGCCTCCTGATATGCTTGCTAGGGTGCTTGGCTGCAATAGACTGTCAAACTGACATGGCTCAGACTTGCAAGTAAAGAAATTTTTTAGGGAAAAATGAGTGAAAAATCAGATTAATGAATAAGCTGAGTTTTCTACACCTTTCAATATGCGGAGGTGATAAGTGTTGATCCTGCCAGCATTCCTGGAAACTGCATCCTTTGGAAGGTAACCTGGGGACTGTCTTGAATTGCTGTAAAACTGTTGTCCAGAGATGTGGAATACTGTCTTTGTGAGGCTGCTTACCCAGTCACATCTACAATTTTCAGTCTGCATCTAAACATTTTAAAGACTAGCTAATGAAACAGAGACAAATGATCAATTTTGATTTTTATTATAGGATTTGTTTCTTTTCATCCTACATCTTTAAAAGTCTCTGTTCACCTGTGCTAAACCTAGACAGAGCTATCTGGTAGAAACTGTGTTTCCTAATCTTAAAAAGAGGAAAAAAGGAAAAAGGAAAAATGAATGGTGTTATTTTGTTGACATAAAATATAATGAAAATAAATAAACGGCAAGAAAGAAACTTCACTGAAGACTGAAAAACAAATACAGAATCCAAACCAAAGCACCAAATTATCTAGCATGTAGTTTAGTTGCATATACAGCTCATAGTAAATAACGATTACCTCTTACATCTTACTGGCATCAGGCAAAATGAAGGAAATACTTCACAGAAATCTTCCAGAACTTCAGCACTCTAAATATAAAGATGTTGATGTGCTCACTCATCTGTGCTGCCGAGGTCTGCATGCCTCACAATTTATTTTTAACAAATTATCTCTCAGCATCTTTCTGAGTGTAACACTGCTTTTCTATAAAGGAGAAAAATGAAGCTGAAGGCAAGCTAGAAAACTGCCCAGGTCTTCTCAGAAAATCAGTAATGAAGCAGGGAAAGTATCTTCTTGAGTTCCGTGTATGTTCCCTGACTACTGTTAAGCATTTCCACTATGCAAGTGGAACCATAGTAGTTGGAAAGAAGTGTCTTTATTCAGATCTTTGAATTTAAAATAAAAAAAAGGATTTTAACATGTTAATTTGTTAAAGTAATGTGTTTAACAGGTCTTGTTTAAAACAGGAGTTGCTTGAAACTGCTGTAAGCCGCTGTAAGGATGAGACAGCTGGAAAGGAAGGGGCTTAGCAAAAGGGTAGTGCAGATAGTTGTGTGAAGAGCAGGGTAGAAGGGTTTTCAGTTGTTGATTTAAGATCAGCTGAATGCTTGGAGTGGAAGAGTTACAGTTAGATGTGAGATTACAAGCATTGCTCTTTAGGAGCGCCCTGTTTCAAGCTAGCCAGACCTGAAGACTTCATCAGATTAGCAGTTCTGCCTAGTGCAAAGCAGGCAGTATTTTATGCATTTTGAAAATTCAGGAAAATCAATTAAATTCCAGGTGTGGGCAAGTGTATATCCTTAACATTTGATAACTTTCTGTTGCATTGCAAGCTGTCTGTTTAGAAGAGCTGATGTTCTGAAATGGCATTGCTTTCTGTTCTCATAGAATCATAGAATTCTTTAAGTTTGAAAATATGAAGGTTGAATCCAGCTGTTAACTTAGCACTGCCAAGTCGTGAACTTGTAGGGTCATGCTGGCCTGTTTTCAAGCAAAAGAAGTGTAGACCTGATTAAATAGCATTAATGCAGGTTCTAGGCTATTCTTTATATATTAAAAAAAAGGGGGGGGGGAGAAGGAGAAAGGTTTTTCAGGAGGAGGTCAAAGAATTAAGCTTCACTTAAGTGGGTTCTTACTCATGTTCTGAATTATTGTTCGTACTTCTCAAACCACATCCCGCTAATCCTCTGCTTACACTGAACACATGCAAAGAATGTGTCCCACTTTTGTGACTCCAAACTCCACTTCATGTATAAGTACAACTGACTGAATCTTCTCTGTTTTTTTTTTCCGTTTCCTTTGGGGCATTAGCGTTGGACAATATTTAAATCAGGCTATAAGATATCATTAGTTAATGATATAGTCTCCTGTGGCAGATGCTGTCTTCCTATTTAAAACATTAAAAAAAATTTAAGTCTGTAGTACTAAGCAAGCACAGAGGAACAGTGATGTTGGGTGCATTTACTGCCATTTAAAATTACTGACGTTCAGCCAGTGGGCATAAGGAGTTGGGAATGTGTTTATGAGGTAGAGCTCAAACCGGAACCAGCTTTTTAATTCTAGATGCTGTTTGATACCCAAGAAGGAAAATGAGTCTGAAAAATTATCATACATTTTAAATGAAAGGAACTGTTGAATTTTTTATCGCCAGAGTGCTTTTCCACTGTGTGACTATTTCCAGAAGAATATTGGAAAGAGGGACTGAGAATCTGAATAATTGAAGTTATTGTTAGAATTTCTGTAAACTGTCATCTCTTTTACTTATTGCATCCTGCATCATCTCACAAGAAAACCATAGAATTCTAGAGGGAGATGAATATTTTGTAAATTAAGTTGAATAACAGTGTTCTTCTAAATAATTTATACCTATATAGCTTCAAGGGTGGAGTAAGTTTAGTAAACTCCATTTTGTCATTTTCAGGGCTAATCTTCTAAATTCTAAAGCCCCCTGCTGTTTCCTGCAGATCACATGTTTTAGCTGAGACTCCTTTGTGTTAGGAATCATGCTTTTACCTAGAGTAAGAAAAGCAATCACATAAGCTTGACTTCCAGAAAACTACAACAGGCTAGCCTCCTGCCAGGGACAAATTACACATGTGGATGTATGTGTATGTACACATTTTTTTCCTTTGTGTGGACCAAAAGAAGGAATGTGCTTTGTCATATCTACCCCCCCCCCCCCAAGTCCCACAGCCCTGCCCTCATCACTGGAAGTGGAAAGTGAGGAGGTGACAGCCCCCAAACCCTCGGGTTTAACCTTACCTGCCCATGTGAGCGGTGTGGCTCCAGACAGGGGGGTTTGGGTGGTGATGGGGTGCAACAGCAATCACTGCTTCACCTTGATGATGAGGTGGGTCATTGGGATGGTGCCTGTTCAGTGGCACCATCATCAGCCCCTGGGTGTTGGGATGAACATTGCAACTGCCCGGGGGAGCAGAGCTCTGTTGGGAGCACAGAGGGTGCAGGATGGAGCACAACTGGACACTGGGACCTGGAGGGATCTGGCACCCTGGAATCCCCAACCTCACCCCACAGCACCCAATCCCTGCATTATCCCCCCCATCTGCCAGCACGCAAGGACGGATGAAGGATGAGCTCCTGGCATCCATCCTGCCTTTGCTCCTGGATTTTCCAGCTCCAATGACTCAGGTCCCCTTCCAGCTCCCCAAGAGGAGCTGGGTGCTGGGGGCTGCTCCTATCACCTCATCTGCTACTGATCAGTTACCTCCTAGGACACTGGAAGGCAGCCCAGAAGAGACAACTAAAGCTCCCTAAATAAGCTCCGAGGTATGGAGCGAGCCACCGGGTGCTGGGATATGTGCATAATGCTTCACAGTCCTGTGTACGGCTCTGAGCCACTCCAGGAGCATCCACACTCGGGTTGTCCGTGGTGCTGAGCCCTGCCTGTCGTTGTCTCCTTTTTCCCATCTCTTCCCATGTGATCCATCAGCCTCAGGTGGGCACGAGTTCATCCCAACGGCAGTTTGGCTCATTCTGCTCCAGCCAAGATCCTGCTGGAGGAAACCGTCCATCTCTGCACCCAAATGTGTTTGTACAGCAGAAAGAGACAGAAGAAGGAGGAGAAGGCCCGGAGCAGGTGGGAAGCTGCCTCTTGGTATTCCAGGCACATGGCTCAGGTCTGGTGCCGGCGCTGCACAGCCCATCCCAGGGTCACAGTGGTGGTGCAATCTGCCAAACAGATGGAGCAGCTAGGAGACATTTCCAAAAGAAGATGGAACAAGGCGGGAGAGGAAGGGATGAGCAGCATGGTCCAGTGCACCCACTGCCGGCCACAGGGGGTCCCAGCCCTTGGTGCTTGATGCAAAGCATCACTGGTGGGTTTTGGGTTATGCACCACAGCCCATTCCAGGGCACTATAAACTGTACCCTGTGCACCACAACTGGTGCATCACTGCTCATCCCAGTGCATCATAGACTGTCCCATGCGCTGTAGCCCATCACTGTGCACCACAACCAGTGCACCATGACCTGTGCCGTCACAACGTGCTCCATCCTCCAGAGTTCAGCCCAGGCACCACAACCTATCCCATGCACTATACCCATCTCTGTGCATCACATCCTATACACCACAACTCCTCCCTGTGCACCACAGCCTGTCCCCATGCACCATAGCCCATCACTGTGCACCACAACCTGTGCACCACAGCCTGTCCCCATACACCATAGCCCATCACTGTGCACCACAACCTGTGCACCACAGCCTGTCCCCATACACCATAGCCCATCGCTGTGCACCACAACCTGTGCACCACAGCCTGTCCCCATACACCATAGCCCGTTGCTGTGCACCACAACCTGTGCACCACAGCCTGTCCTCATGCACCATAGCCTGTCGCTGTGCACCACAACCTGTGCATCACAAGTCATCCAAGCTCACCACAATCCATGAGCCCCAACCCAGCACCGTGCGCCGCATCTGCATCGATGCCATGCAGGTTGATGCCTCTGCCTCTGTGCTTGTCCCAGTGGCAGCAGGATGGGCACAACCACCCCGGCACTGGGCTTTGCGGCTCTTGTCCTCCCATTGTCCCTACCTTGGCTGAGCAGCTGCAGGTTCCGGACCTCCTCACGCACTTGGAGCTGCAGGACCTGCTGCAGGACCTCTTGGCGCTGCGCCTCGGGAGCGATGCCCATGCGCTGCAGCTTCTCCCCATTCAGCCGCAGCAGTGCCCGACCTGCCAAAGGCACCGCTCAGCACCACGCAGCCAGGACACTACACCACTGGTGGCAAGAGGAACCCATCTTCATGTGGGAATAAGGAGCAGGGAAGGGGAAGTGATGCTGAAACGCTCCTTCACCTCCCAGGATGCAGAAGGCCTGCAAGTGGCCCTGGGTTTGAAGAGCCCCAGGACAAGCCTGTGCTCCAGCAACCACACAACCCATCCCCGCAGGCAGGAGCTTTCCATTTCCCCGCACCACTTCCCGCATCAGGAGATGCTTTTCCAAGTGGGTGTCCCGAGGGAGTGGGGGTACCCATCGGAATGCATTAGCGTTGCCACCACGTCCCCAGCCACTCTCCTCTGGTCCGGGGGCTATTAGGGTTTTTGTCCTTGGTTCTCAGCCTACATTTGCTAATGCCGCCTTTGTTCCCCTCGCGAGGGCTGCCTGAGCTGTTGCATTAGGGCTCTGCATCCCTCCCGGGCAGCTTCGGTGCTCCCTTCCCTGCTGCTTTCTCCTGGCCCTGGCAGGGCTCTGCCCAGTCACACACATGTACCAGGATGATGCTCGTATATAGAAGCCAAGGACACTGTACTCCAAGGGGAAAGGGGAGGGAGCAGGTCCTAGAGGTGAATCTCCTCTAAGGAATTGGTGAGGAGCTGGATTCAGACCTGGACAAAGCCATTTGCAACTTGGATTTCAGCTGGGCCTCAATATTTCCTCTTCCACAAAACCCTTCAGTATATAAAGAACTATACAAGTATTTTTATTCTTAAATACAAGAGAAGATTCTTCCCCATCTTAGAAACCATGATCTCCCTTGAGCAATTTACATTCATTTTAAATACGGGTGCCCCCATCCCTGCTGCCATAGGGCAGCTCTCTCGCAACTGCATCTCCATAGGGATAGGGGTCAGAAATGGGATTACATCTGTCTGCTGAACCACAACCCCCCCAACAGCTATTTCCCACATACTAACAGTGATTAGTACTGGCTGTTAATTGTGGTTGGAACTGTACCTGTGATGGCGTGGTGGGAGAAGGCCTCCACGTAGATGAGATAGTTGTGCGGGCAGTGCTTCTTCAGCCATTTGCACACATCCTGCTGGGTCCACAGCACCACCGGCTTGGCCAGGCTGCCCAGCGTGGGGCTGGTGTGGTAGATGCCATAGTGGTCACAGGCACGGCCCTGTGGAAGCAGGAGGGGAGAGGATCAGTGGGATTCAACCCTGCGAGAGGGAAAACCTCAGCTGGGAGATCACCAGGAGACAGCAGCATCAGAACCGGTGTGGGAGGTGGGGGACCGGGGATGGGAGGACAAAGTGGGGGTCCTGCCCTATATAGACCCCACAGGAGGCATTCTGGGGTCCGCAGGGTCTCCCCCTTACTGGGCAGAGAAGGGCTCTTGCTGGCAGTTCTCAGGAGGGATGAAACCAGTGAGGTCCTTGAGGGGCAGTGGGTACCAGTGCAAAGCCTTCCCATCAGAACCCTCCATGGGAGCAGCCAGCAGCCAGCTGGTGCCCTGGAGCAGGAGGGATGATCCCTTTCTCTCCATCTCAGCCTCCTTCAGCCCAGAGCTGACGGCCCACATTGAGGTCCTGCAGCTCCACGGGCATCTAAAGCCACCTCTGAGCTGCCCAATGGAGCAGCCCGTGTCCCTTTGAGCTGCTCCATGGCTCCCTTCCCTCCTCCAGAGGACAGCAGCTCCAGCTTTGAGGATGCACCAGCATGGGAAAGGTCGGCAGTGCTCGAATCACAGCATGGTAACATCGACCTCCATGTGTGAACATGGCTAATTAAGTGTGTCTAATGGAGGAGCAGTGATAATTAGTGTAACAGGGACTCCAGACATCCCGCGGTTATTGAAACTAATGACACAGCCCTGAAAGATGCCAGAGAGGAAGCAGCGGGGTCTGGGATGTCCCCCCCCCCCAGTCCCATGCAGAGCACTGGTCACCCCATGGAGCCTGGCCAGCATGGCAGGGGCTGCTGCTTGTGCCTAGAGGAAGATTTGGGCTTGGGAAGGGATTTTTCCTCAAGGAGAACTCGCCTGGAATCATCTGAGTGAAAGGGATGAAGGCAAAGTGGGGAGGTTGTAAATCACAACCACGGATTCCATCCCCAAAGCAGATGGGAGATGTGACAGACAACGCGCACGATTTGTTTTCCCAAGCAAACCCTCACCTCTGGGGGAAACCCCGGCAGTTCCATCTCCTCCAAACACATCCCGGGAGCTGCCAGCTCCTTCACACTCGGCTGAGCATGCCGAGGGGAGGAGGAGGTGATTGGATCTGGATTCACTAAGGAGCAATGATGAGAAGCGGTGGGGCTGGGGGAAACAACAGCCAGTTTCCCATGGGCTTCCCATGGGCTTCCCGCAGCTATTATCCAGCTAACCCTCCGAGGCACAGAGAAAGGGGACAAACAACCTCCAGTTTCCCTTGCTCGTGCCTGCAGGTGCTTCACCCATCAGACACAGCCTCGCGCTGGGGACCCATCTCCAAGCATCCCTAAGCGCCCCTGGGAACAGCATCCCTCAGCCCTTCACTGCCGACTCGGGGCGCATCCTCCTCCTCTCCAGCGGGTCCCGAAGCGAGCTCCGGTGCTCCCCGGGTGGGCAGGGGCGTGCAGTGCATCCCGGCTCGGTTTCCAGCCGGCTGAGCCGCGCTGTCTCTCCGATAAACTCTCAGCCGTGAATATCGAGCGCTGGTGTCGAGGAGAGCAGCGGGAGGGCTCGGAGGCTGCTCCCGTATGGAGGCAGGAGGTGATTGCGTGGTGGGAGCCATTCCTGGGAGCTGCAGGGAGCAGCTCAAGTCACCTCCCTTCTCTTGAGTGCCTTTCCTTGCTTACGGCAAAATTAAAGCCTTTTTAACCCCACCAAATCCCTCTGGGAGGAATTTAGAGGCAGAGGAAGGAGAGAGCCATGATGGACACAAAGATGTTGCGAGGGCTGGGGCAGCTCTGCTCTGGAGCCAGGCTGAGAGAGCGGGGCTGGGGAGCCTGGAGAAGAGACGGCTCCTGGAGGGGAGACCTCAGAGCAGCTCCAGTGCCTGAAGGGGCTGCAGGAAACCTGGAGAGGGGCTGTGGACAGGGGATGGAGGGACAGGAGAGGGGAATGGCTTTAACTGCCCGAGGGGAGACTGAGATGAGCTCTTGGGCAGAAGCTCTTCCCTGTGAGGGTGCTGAGCACTGGCACAGGGTGCCCAGAGGAGCTGTGGCTGCCCCATCCCTGGCAGTGTGATAATAATTAAATCGTATTTATATATATTTCTACCATTAAATGCCCAACAATCATGAGAGCTTCCAACAATATGGGATCTGCAGGCCTGATCCTGCAGGGAAAGGGGAGATGCTCTTGTAAGGAATTGATGGGATGGGGGGACATGAGCAGTTGCATTCCTTTTGGCAGCCATGGGGCGAGGTCTGGGGGTCCAGGGCAGGGTCCAGGGGGATGCGGAGGGGCCCGGGGGTACCTGCGAGCCCTCGGTGCCCGGCTGCCGCAGGAGCTTGACGGTGCGGCCACCATCGGGCCGCTGGCTCCGGCCATCGTGCCACGTGAGGCTGCTGCCCGCCGTCCGCTGCAGGCGGTAGCTCAGGTTCTCGGCTGACACCGTGTGCTCCAGGAGGCTGCGGCAGAAGCTGAAGTGAGCGGCAGTAGCTGTGGAGGGATAAGGAGGGTGAGAGGTGGTGGTGGTGCCCATCACCCTGCGCTTGGGCACCCAAACCCACCTCTTCTTCCCCATGGGACCCACTGAGCTTTGGCCATCCCCATCACCACCATAATCTTCCCTCTTCCACCTTGTCTTCCTACTTCCAGGAGGGAAACCCATCATCCCACAGACCCGCCAGCTGGAGCTGGGAACCGGCAGATGCCAACAAGATGTTTGCCCACACAAAGCCCTTGGAGAGATGCTTGTTTTGACACCCGCCTTCAGAGCAGACGTGGAGACCTGCAGTGATCGTCTCCTGCGTGCTTATAACCCCTTGCTCTGCTGTGAGAGACACGGGATGGGGAACAGGGGAAGAGCATCGTTCCATGGTCCAGGGTGACAACGAAGTGCTGCCACTGAGGGATGGGGAGCAGATAAACCACAACTGGTGGAAAAGCCTGATGGAGAAGGGGTGCAGGTTGGGACCCCTCAGCACAGAGCATGGGTGCTTGGGGATGGTTTCTGCTCACAGGCACAAATCTGTGCACCTCAGTGATGGCCAGACATGCACCAGCTCTTCAATGACAACCCACACAGACCCATTCACCCACAATAGATGTTTTTTATCCCTCACTCCTTGTGTTTTGATAAGCAGGGGATGTTTGGGATGCAATGAGGGAGCAAAGCTTTCCTTTGGTGGCTTTACATAAGCAGCACTGATTCACAGAAGCATCCCCCATCTCACCTGCATCACAACAGGCAAGTCACAAAGCACACTGAAAGCAGAGCAGCACCCAAAGGAGATCCACCTCCAGGGATAGCCCATCCTGGGAGAGCAGAAGGGCTATAGAAAACCTGACCCAGATCATTGTCATCATTGAGGGAAAAGGTTTCAGAGAAGTCTTGAGCAGCCCTTCATACAACAGAGATCAACAGGCCAGAAGAAGTCAAACTGGAGCAGAAAACAGTTGTCAGTGTTTTCCATGTGTCCTGGGTCCTTCAGACCACATCACACCACGCTGCTTCTTAAACACAACCAGTGACAAGCACTACCATGGGGAAACTGAGGCAGGCAACCTGATCGATGCCCGCGGAAGGGATTTTATGGGACATATGCTGAAGGCAGGTCCATGGAGAGGCTCAGCATCAAGTAGGGGCTGGCAGGGGCTGCCTCTCAGCCTGTCTCATGGTGGAGATGCCTCCAACGGCTGCCTACACCCTCAGGCACCCTGGACCGCAGCGTGTTGTGCTCCCTCCAAACCAAGGATGCTGAAGAAGCCCCCAGCTCTCCTGGCCCCAGCACCTCAAGCACCCATCCCATCGCAGCTGTGCTGGGATACCCCTGAGCTGGGCACTGGGGGCAGATATGGACCCTGCAGGTCCAGAGGGACTGGTGCCAGAGCTGTGTCCTTCAGCTGTCCCGGAGCTTCCCCAGGACTCGCTGCAGAAAGGCTCAAGTTATGGAGCAGCGGGGAAGGGGCTCTGATCATCCTCAGCACCTATATCCACAGTGGGCTATAAACATCTGCCACCAGCAGCAGGACATGGGCATCTATAGTGCTCCAGCAAACACAGCTTGGGGAGAGGGAGCCGGAGTGAGAAGAGATGGGAAAGAGGGAAAAGTGAAGTGGAAAACAAGCCGAGAAGAAAGGCAGGACCCAGAGCACTGCTCTCATCGCTCCCATCGGGAATGGCAGCTGCTGCCCCGGAGCTCAGAGCCCCCTGCAGCTCCTTGGCATCTCCTCCACAGCCTCCTGCTCCCCTAATGCCAGCCTTTGGATCCCAAGTTCCCCATTGCCTGACAGCACTCTGCATGGGTGAGAGTAAAAGGGTGCATGAGGGAGCAAGAGCAGGAAGGGGACAGAGGAACCCTACAGCAGCCTCCACATAGGGACACAGGGATGGTCTCCAAACCGTGCTCTCCTCTCCTTCCCCTGCCCTGCACAGGAGCAGCCACAGCAATGCCACAAGCACCCAACCACCCTCCATCCCCTCTGCTGCTCCGTACCCGAACAGGGATGCACACGAGCATCTCCCCCCAGCCCCGCCGGCCCTGCAGTGCCCCTCACCTGGCTCGGGTGGTCCCTGCGAGCTGCGGATGGAGGAGATGCAGCAGAGCGAGGGTCGGCCCTGCTGCATCTCGGCGGGAGGAGGATGCGCGCGAGCGCTCGGCACTGGCTGTCACGAGCACGGCTCCATCCCTGCCTCCCCTCATACCTCGTCCTCACCTGACTGACTCCCCCGACATCCCTCCTATAGCCCATAAACAGCAGCTCTGTGCTCGCCCTGGCTCCAGTGCCGGATTAATTAATCCCCCCCCCCCCCCCTCGCTGCCCTGTGGGTGTTTGATCCGGAGAGATGCTCTGTGTTTTCCCCACATGCTCCTGCCTAATCCCATGGCAGGGCCAGCTGGCACCAGGATGGCTGGGAAGCTTGGGGAGATGCTGGGGGGGATGCTGGACTGCCAGGCATCAAAGCACCCCAGGGCTGAGCGCAGCAATGACAACCTCAAATGTGGCAGCACCGGGGTCACCGGTGGGATGGAGCATTTGGGATGCAGGAGAAGAAAGGAGGGAGCATGCTGATGAGCATCCTTCCAGGCAGGGGGTTTGGGGCTCAGCATGGTCTGCTCCTGCATTCAGCAAAGATATTGCGGTTATGGCCACCTCTGGGGTCTCAGCAGAAGGGGGGTACCCACAGGAAACCCTGTGCTGAACCTTGAAATGGGGCTGCAGGAGCCTTTGGACTGTCTGAGCCAGAGCTGAAGCAGGGACAGGATCACTCGGCCCTGGTCCCCGAACAGCCACTGTGCCCTTGTGTTTTCAGATCTCTGCGAGCTGGTCCATGGTCCCTGCACCGTGTCCATCAGCCCCATGCAGCGAACACCCTGAAGGCTGCTCCCTGGCTCGGGAATTGCTCCTGGCTCATTTTCTCGCCACAGCTCCCTCTCCTTCTCCAGACACTTTTATGGCTGATGGAACGTGAGCGCTGGAGAGGCTCAGAGCAGCAGCAGGAGCTGCTGGGGAGAGGGATGGAAACCTGCCGGGGATGGAGACCTCGGGGCAGGATGTGGCAGTGTGAACCAGCAAAACCATCCCTGGATCAGTCCCAAAGCGGGCAGGGGCTGCTCCCCACCAGCAAACAGGCTTTGAGCTGATTCTCCTGCTCGCTGCCGACCAGGACATGCCCTGTGGGAAGTGGTGGCAGCCAGGCAGGAGCAGGCAGGGGGCATGGAAAGCTCTGCTCCCTGCTCTGCCACTGCTTCCCAGCATGGTTTTGGGGATGTCCCTGTGCCTGTGACACCATCACACCCACGGGTATCCCATAAACCTGCCATCCCGCTAGGGATGTGTCTGCAGGCAGCTGCCACGAGGGCAGCCGGGCTTCCCGGGGTCAGGCCAGCTTCCCGGGATTAACAACAGACCCTGGGAGAAGCTCGGAACAAGCTTCACAAGGAACAAATCCCTCTGCCGGTTTGCTGGGATCCTGGTGGCTGGGAGGGAAGGAGGCATTGGGCACCAAATGGGGCACTGGAGCAGGATTCCTGGGAAGCTGGTTGTTGCTCTCCTCTTCCCCCAGGCAGGTGAAGGCTGGATGAGACCAGAACTCTCTGGGGACTCCAAGGACAGGGAATCCACTCTGCTCAGGGAGCAGCTTTGTGAGGGATTCTCCCCGCTTTTAGCAGCATCCGCATAAGCCATGAACCTGGGGGCATTGCCACTGTCCTGCTCCCCTTGTCCCTTCCATGTGGCTTCACCCTGGTGAGGGGCAGAGCCCCCAGAGAGACAGTGATGCTCTCTGGGACCCCGCGATGTGTCAGATCTTTGAAGCCATACCCATAGTATGTCCTTATGGACCAGATCCTTCCCTGAGCCATTCCCTAACACCTGCTGCCCCCAAGACCATGTTCAGAGATGACTGACACCCCCCAAGCCTCTCCAGGTTCTCCAGGGGGCACTTGGCTCAGGTCCTGCCTGTGATGAGCATTGCCCCAGCATTTCCCTTGCAGAGGTGACACAGGAGCCCAGCGCAGGGATGGAGCTCAGGCTGGTGGCTGCTCACCAAGGCTGCTGCCTCCCAGGGAAGGAGGAAGAAGAGAACAAAAGGCAGATGCCCGTTTCCATCCTCCCCATGCAGCACCGTGCCCTGGGTGCACACCAAGGGGAGGGCGCATGGGGGCTGCTGAAGGCACTGAGGGTCCTGAGGAACAGCCTTTGGGGGGACTGTGACTGTCTTTGGGGGTGTCTGTGCTCCTGAGCCCGCCAGTGGGTACTGCCAAGAGTCCCTGGGCACCCATGGGCACTGATGCCTCTATGGTTGGGCACCCAACAGATGAGGACAGCAGGCAGGACCCCGGGGTGGCTCTGGGCAAGAAGCCCACAGGCATGGACTCCTCCACCTGCAGCAAGCCCCATTCCACCTTGACAAGCTCTCCCTGGGGTCCTGCCACACTCCAGCACCCCAACACCTGCCCTGCTCTGTCCTCACACCTGCATCCCATCGCTCCAGCCACATTTCCCAATCCATTTCACTGGTACCCCATAATAGTGAGGGTAGGGAATGGGAACAGACCCTCCTCGGGATGCTGAGGGCAGCAAAGGGGGACGTGGAGGAGCAGATCCCGAGGATGGAGGGGAAAGCACCGAGGGATGCAGCAGCAGCCCCCCGGGTCCCGCCCGCCGCGCACCTGAGCCCGCCCCGCCCGTGCCCGGTACCTTCCATGTCCTTGGGCCGGCCGCAGCTCATCC